>DWQW01011710.1:0-11272 GCA_018249695.1 Heliconius erato demophoon
ATCTCTTTATGAGTATTTTATCACAATTGAATTAGCGGTTTGGCCCTGATTGCGTAACAGACAGACAGACAGACAGACAGACAGACAGACAGAGTTACTTTCGAATTTATAATATAGGTATGGATATAGCGCATGTATATAACAACTGCGTACATTCTATAATAACTGCATATCTTAGAAGTTTTGTAAGAATCTATATGCACCTCTGTGATATTTCATTGTTAAAAACACGAATATATATATTTAGCGATTTGAGCAGAAATGTATATATGAGTAGATCATTTTTATTTTAGAGACAGATACACCAATTAGATCAGTAATTAGTATATTTACCGCTTAACAATATACTTTAAATTATCATTAATAAAATGTCATCGACTTATATCGTGATAAATATAAATTGGAAGTATTAAGATACTTAAGGATCGTAGTTCTAACCGTACAGTAGAAAAGTAGTGTATGAAATTACCTTTTTTGGTTATATATTTAACTAATAATAACAATTTTATATAGATTTATATATTATACAAGTAGTTGTAATATAATTTATTAACATTAATTAACAATTTATTTATTTAACCAGCAAATAATAAATAACCTAATACTTACAAAGTAACGATTTGGTACCGAGCTTTATAATGTCCGGTCTTTTTACTTTAGTATTTTTTCTATTATAAATATTTTTATATAATATGTTTCTTATTATTTAATAACAACTAAATATAATCATAATTCTATAGTCTTCTATTTTATAGTCTAACTAGCGGCTCGCCCACGGCTTCGCCCGCTTAAAATACATGATTATTGATTTAATAAGCAGAATTGATTGACAACTATAATGACTTCTAATATGATTATAAAATATACATAAAGCTAATTATTTATTACACGTATATATTTTTGTAACTTTATGTTCTTTTTACCTATATAATATACTCTGTTAAATGTGCTGATGTCAGTGAATAATTTAATTTACTCATTCAGAAACAGCCTTAAATGTTAAAAATTATTGATTTGAAGGATTCATAACATTCTTTGTAAAATAACTATAATAATTGCATATTAACTCCTGTACAGTTTTTAAATTAGTTACATATATTATATGAACGAACCAACCAAAAAATCTTTGTATTTACTTGATATTACTTTCAAGATCGTTCTTTATCTCTGTGTTGAATTAATTACGACTTCTTTCAAATGGCGATATCTTTTTTTTTAATGAACCGATTTTGATGAACTAAACTTTAGTATTTAAGTTGAGTTAAAACAAAGCAATTGGTGAGTAAATCGGTAAATTTTTAAGTAAATCGGTTCAGTACTTTCAGAGAAAAATCCGGAGAAAAATATGTCGACAGACAGACAGACAGACAGACAAGAAATTCAAAAAAATTCTCTTTTTGCTTTCTATTATTATTTTTAAGTGTCCCTCTATCCATTTCAGTCAAAATTACTAAATGTACAGACAAAATATTTTTACTGTCTTATTATATATAGAGATTAAAGATTTATAAATTTTATTCCTATATTTACAGATATGTTTAGATTTGAATAGATATAAAAAACCCACAAATTAAAACAAAAATAAATTGTATAAGAACGCGGAAAAGAGATAAATAAAAATAACTTTGCATTACTCACATATCTATTCAGATAAGGATTCATATGTTGGGGAATTACAATGTCATAAGTTTACATTAAAGAATGTTGAGATAATAGTTAACTATTGGAAATATTGTGGGTTTTTAAAACTAATTTGACCGTAATAGCTTTTCTGTATTTAATGTTAACAACAATAAGAGATAGCAATTTTTTTCTTTTTACTAATTTCGTCATCAAGTTTAATTCATCTTTGTAGTGATGTTAAAAAATGGTATAAGAATCCCTACAATGAATCAATAAAATAAATAAATAAAGCTTCACGCTGTATCCCGGACACAGGCAGAGGGAAACCAGTGTTAAGACACATCGTTTTCCACTTTCCACCGAGTTCTGGAGGCATTGCATGTTGAGTGACGGAACTCAACGCCCCGCTTTGCCTAGACACCAGAGCGACGAAATGAATATATAAATGTTAGTAAATATTTTATCTCCTCGAGTGGGAATCGAACCCACAACCAGTCGATTTTACAGTCAAACCCTGTAACGCTTCCGAAAATCGGTGAAAAGTTGTTAGTACCGGAGTGTACTAACTAGACTCCCTCTACCTATCCTGCTATATACGGGATACAGCGTGAAGCTGAAAAAAGTATATACTTGAAGAATTTAAAAAAGGCAAATATTTTTTTAAAAAATATGTTAGCGTCAATATATATTTTTAAGCTTGAGAACATATTATTAAATCAATAAACAATAAAAATGATTCATCAACACGTCGTGTCGTGGCAACACCGCGATATTAATATTTTCATCGGCCGTCGCATTACCCATTAGTGGAGTGTTGATCGTGATAAATTACAACCGCGACGCGTTCGCACATTTTACTATGTATATATACATATATATATATGTATGGGTATGTATGTATATATATGGTTACATATAAATGTTTGTTTTTTAGCTTCACGCTTAATCCCGCACATAGCAGGGTAGGCAGGGGAAACCTAGTTTTAAGACACACCGGTTCTCACTTAGAGTTCTTTAGTGGAACTCAACGCCGTGCTTTGCCTTATTAACAGAGCGAAGAAATGAAAATATTAATAAATTATAACATCCCCTGGATGGGAACATGCTTATGAATGCGGCACAACGACCTCTATAGTATTTTATGGTTGAAAAAATAAATTAATGCTTTTGCCGATAATAATTAATAATTTTAATGTATTTGTATAATAACACATATTTTAACAATTGCTAAACAGGTGTTTTTGCTTATAAAAGCACATATCGTAAGAAGATTCCTCTAGAGCTTTAGCTACTGATGGCCTGTTTCGCTGGCCTACCATTATTAGGAACCTTATTATTTTTACTTAAGCTATATATGATATTATTAAATAAAAACCACAGTACTAAAAATAAAAATATTTCCAGCATCACGGCAGCTACGAAGAGCTACAGAAGGACATATTTTCTTTGTCGCAAATGGGCGGCGGCTCGTACCCAATGCCGCAAGGTTTCTCTATGGGTCACAGCGCCAACATGAGCGCCGTCGGCATGCGACAGGATACTATGGGTAAGTTATAATTTCCTTTTATATAGACTATTTAAAGCTTTTAATCTGATAATTAAAAGTAATTAATTAAAATAAATATTAAAATTAAACAATATTTTTTATATTATCCTATAAATGTAAAGTGTCTCATCTGTTATATATTATCCTATGTATGTATGTAAAGTGACTTTTACTATATTTACAAGACAGTTTATAAATTATATTTGAAGTTTAAAATAGATGACTTGATATATAAAATAATTTCATGTAACAAATATATTATATTAATTTCTTATGGATGGATTTTACGTTTATTTATAAAACTTAACCATTTACAGAAATCTATCTTAGTTAAAATATAAATTTATATATGTATAAATACAAACCTTTTACTGTTCATAAGTTTTGAAAAGCTAAATTAGGCAAAAGCTTTTACATTCGGTACAAAACATTATTATTACGCGATTTCTAGCAACTAACATGATGAATAATACAAAATTAAATGGAATTGCAACTAAGATATAAGTTTGAAGTGTAAAACAAGAAGCGGTAGACGCGCGCGGCAGCTTTCATCAACTTTCTATTAGGACCGTCAAGGCAATTATAAAGTTGCGGGGTCCGGATGATCGCAGCCTCGTTTTTATACAAATATCCCTTATAATAATGAGAAAACTTGCTCTTTGCTGGCTACGACTAAGTTGTTCCAGATGATCTCGAAAAAGAGAAAAAAACTTAATTACAATTTATTAAAGTCGTGGGAATTCTTTCTTTTGGTCTTTGTTAAAATGTTTTGTCATAGCTTCGTCAAAGCGTAGTAACGGCCATTAAGCTCAGTTTAAAATATAACTTTTCACAATTTATTTTTTATTGGTACTGTTTAAATAATTTAATTTTAAAATTATTTTGCGGTATTGTTTAAATATTAGCATGTGGCATTGGGTCACGCCCACTGACAACCGACGCCTTTGACTTGAAGTTAAAACGATATGAAATAATTATAAACTAATACATTTAAGATATACCTGTAAGTAAATGGTATACTGGTATATACTGGTATCAGTCGTAGCTGATAGAGATGTACTCGCATCGCTAATTCAATGATCCACGAGTTTGCGGCCGGAGATTATAAATCTCAAGTCAACTCAAGACGCGATAACTTGTACTGAATATATTTAAGATATGTTACGTATGCGCGAAGTTTTGATGGTAATCACGTTGGTAGTATTCTGTACTATATATCTATTTCAGAAATTTTATTAGTAGACTGTAACAAAGGAAATTATGATTATAAGTAAAGTTAACTAAAATCAGCTTCACGCTGTATCCCTTACATGACAGGGTAGCCTCTGCCTACCCTGTCATGTAAGGGATACAGCCAAATACAAAAACCTAGTAGAGGCAGGATGGAGGCATTGCGTGCTGAGTGGAGAAACTCATCGCCGAGCTTTGCCTCGACACCAGAGCGAAAAAATGGAAATATACAATTTAAATAAATATTTTATCTCCTCGAGTGGGGATCGAACCTACAACCAGTCGCGTTTATAATCACACTTTGTGCCCCTGTGCCACGACTGGCCTCAACAAAGTTAACAATTAAAAGTAAAGTTAACAATTTTTATGATACAGTCTTACATTGAAATATTTTAAATAAAATAAATAAATAAATAAATTAGCTTCACGCTGTATCCCGCATACAGCAGGGTAGGCAGAGGGAACCTAGTGTTAAGACACTCCGTTCCCCACTTTCTGCCGAATTCTGGAGGCATTGCGTGTTGAGTGGCAGAATTCAACGCCGCTCTTAACCTCGACACCAGAGCGAAGAGATGGAAATATAAATTTAAGTAAATATTTCATCTCCTCGAGTGGGGATCGAACCCACAACCAGTCGGTTTTGCAGTCACACCTTGTGCCGCTGCGCCACGACCGGCCTCAATATATAATGAAATATTTTATTTATTTATATAATTATAAATAAACATTTTTTTTATAAAATATAAACGCGACAAAGCGTGAAAGTTAGAGTGCCGCGAGCCGGATTTCTGCGTAGAAAAAAAAAACACCCTAGTAATGGAAGCGAGGCATCGTACCGTAGATATTCTAATAAGAAAATTTCCACTACATTTACTTTGGCGGGCGTCCTCGCGGCGTCTTCGCAAATATCTTATTTCCTGCGGCGAGATTGCATCTTGAGAAAACGCGAGGGTCGCCTTGTACCTCTCACGACCCTCCGGCCCCTCCGGCTCGACTACATTTATGTCTATCACTATGCGGTGAAGCTGGTGAGGGTAACTGCTACGAGCCCTCCTTTATCGTTGCTACGAGATTATATCTTATAAATATTGAACATACAAAATGTTATGTTGTAACACACTAACACTTGTCGTTTAAATATATAGAATGTAGTAAAGTACGTTTCGTATTGACCTTTGTATACAAATAGACAATTAAATTTCACTCTGTGATCCCCATTTAAGACGAAACGTTAGTTATTGCCTTTTACTAAAATTATAAACAAATCATAGATTTTTTGTATAATTACATAGTTACAAGTCGTCTATAGTCGAATTTAATAGAACATTTCAAAAATAATTAAAATTATACCAAAATTATAGATACCTATATATTAAGTTATTATTAACCTTTTATTTTTTTATATACCACAATAACAACAAAAACTGGTTGTCTGTAAATGCTGTTTACGGATGATACCGTCATAAGAGAACATTGATGACAGATTACATACTATTATTAATTAATTTGAATTGTTATTACTGAATTATAATTACTTTGTATATTTTTAGTAGATTTTTTGATAATTAAGCATATCGTACCTGTCTATTGTTTGTTGCGCTCTCGCTTGCACGCTCGTCTCAGGCGGAACGTGACAATGTAACATGCTTTTTCATGCGTGCCGCTGGCGTTCCTCGATTTATAAAAGTTATCACGTCAAAAATGAAACTCCGCGCCACGTACCAATCTATTATTATTGTTATAATACCAACTATTTAATATACACAATTTCTTCATTCTTGCCATCATTTGTAAACTGTAAAAGTTATCTTTAAAATAAAGTATTTAAGTTCTGCCACTCAACACGCAATTCCTCCAGAATCCGGCAGAAAGTGGGGAACAGAGTATCTTAACACTAGGTTCCCTCTGCCTACCCTGCTGTGTGCGGGATACACCATGAAGCTGATTTTTTTTATGTATATAATGAAATAACAACGACATTATTTCCACTAGGTATGAGCGCAGAAGACGAATGGTACAACAAATCACTCTCTGCACTACGAATGAACAGCGGCCACCACGCGAACCTGGCGGCGGCGCCCATGCTGCAGTACCAGACCTAATCGCTGCTACACGGCGCCGACTACTCGCCGGCGTCGCACGACTACCCTCCTCCGTAGTCGTCGTATGGGCAGCCCTCATACGTAGCGGTTTTTAACCGCTTATATTAGCAGCTCTACTATTATATTGTATTGCGGAAAACGGTATCGTTAAATGCTTGACACAATTGTAGAAAATAACATATGGTTGCTGGCTAATTTGATAAATCGTAATAATGTAAGCATTTTATCAAACACGATTGAGATTTGAAACGCGCTCGCTGATGTGCAGAGTGATGTGACAAAAATATATTTTTAAAAGATAAGGATTTTATAAAAATATATTGTGAAACATATTATTTGTTAAACGAACATTTGAATTGTTGAGAATGGTATGCTATTTACTTATTTATGCACTGACTGTATACTAATTTTATAACGATTTTTTTCTGTTAATTCAACAAATGCTTTATGAATTTAAAATAAAATTCTAAATTAACACCCTAATAAATGTTCACCATTTGTAATTTTGTTTGTTGTTTCGAATAATATTTTTGATTAGAACTATAAAAATATTAAATATGCAATCATAGAATCCACATGTTTAATATTCTAAAAATAAAGATTCAATTGATCCGTTACCAAAATGAATGAGGCCAGTCGTGGTGCAGCGGCACGACGTGTGACTGTAAAACCGACTGGTTGTGGGTTCGATCCCCACTCGAGGAGATGAAATATTTACTTAAATTTATATTTCCATTTCTTCGCTCTGGTGTCGAGGCAAAGCGCGGCCTTGAATTCTGCCACTCAACACGCAATGCCTCCAGAATTCGACAGAAAGTGGAGAACGGAGTGTCTTAACACTAGGTTCCCTCTGCCCTGCTGTGTGCGGGATACAGCGTGATGCTGATATTTATATATACTAAAATGATATCGAATTGATTCGGTACGTCGGAAACGTACTTAGGAACTATGTATAGGTACAAAATAGAATTTTAATTTATTTAGAAACATTTGTTTCCCTATAAACGTATATTGTGTATTCTAGTCATATTGTACAGCCATTTTGAAGTGAATAAGTCTTAAGTGTAGGTGTAATATTTTCATGATTGTTGTATCGATTATGTGAGTTAATATTAAGATATTTTTGATAGCTCCAACTTACGTAATAAAACGAGAAAAAAATATTTTCACTCAGATATTATACGTTAATTATTTCATTTAAAAATTACTTTTATTATTCTATATTTATATATAAGAAAATCAAAAAAAATATTTGTCTTCTAGAGACATTTGCTTGATTTTTAATATTTCAAAGGAGCTTTCAAAAATATATGAACTAAGTTTTTAATAATTGCAATACAGCCCGTGTAAATATTAAACCGTTTGTCTGATATTTTTAAGGTGTTAAGAGCTCAACGATATTATAATATTAAATTATTATTTAGTCGAATTATATTATTAAGAGGCCAATATTATTATATTCAAAATAAATCTTATAAACTGGTGATTTGAAAGAAGAAAAAGATTGAAATGAAGAAATTTTACTTACATACTTGTGAGTAAATTTTTTATTTTTTTATTTATATAAAATTTTATTTTACTCTTAACTTTTGTTTGGTTTCATTACAAATATTTCGTTTGAGACGATCATTAAAATGCTGAGATATTGACTTCGAAAATCAATTATAGATGTGAAAGTATAAAAAAATAATTACCTCCAAATTTTAAAGCTCGCTCAGTCGCCAGTTTGTAAGATGCCTTAACAAACCCGCGCCACTCGTCTCGATGCTAATCAGTTAACTGAAGTTGTAGTTTTATATATTAAATAACATTGTACTTATCATTCCAATTTTGTACAGTATACGCAAATCATAGTGAAATTCGTTGTCATTTGAAGGCCATCTGTGCATTTCTATGTAAATATTATCTTTAAGGGAACTTGTCTTATAATAAAACATGTGTAAAATTAAATAAATTGTCTAAAACGTATGATGCGTATTATTTTATAATTACTTAATTACTTCGTCAGTCGTGGCGCAGCGGCGCGAATTGTGAATGTAAAACTGACTGGTTGTGGGTTCGATCCCCACTCGAGGAGATGAAATGTTTACTTAAATTTATATTTCCATTTCTTCGCTCTGGTTTCGAGGTTAAACGCGGCGTTGAGTTCTGCCACTCCACACGCAATGCCTCCAGAATTCGACAGAAAGTGAGGAATGGAGTGGCTTAACACTAGGTTTTCTCTGCATACCCTGCTGTGTGCGGGATACAGCGTGAAGCTGATTTTATATGATTTAAATTACTTAGTCTCACGTTGTATACCTAGCGGGGACTTAGTCAGAGACAACGTAGCGCCAAACGCTACGTACGGTCTTACATTCCACGTAGCCATTTGTAGCCCCGTCCTTCAGATAGTCACTTTGACGTGAAATTTAATAATTAAATATTCATAATTACTTACTGGTTTAAAAAATTGAGCAATCATTTAATTTAATAATCGTAAAATTATTTTAAATATTTCGATATTGCTACAATACATCTACGTTACTCAATATAAGCAATTATTTTACTTTAAATAAAAACGAACCCATGACTAATGCCTTCAATGTGACTTATTATAGAGATGTTATGTTCCTCCATTTTGCACAGTCTTCAACATCTTCAGTGGTTAGTCCACTGGCTCTCAATTCTGTCCTGCATAACAACATCCAACCATCGTCGCTTCCATGGGCGTCCGGGGTCTTACTCCAGGGACAGACATAGAAAGGCACTGTTTTTTTTTGTAATAGTTACCTTAGTAAAAAAAATAATAATAACGTCGTATTATATATATATATTTTTTGTAATTGAAACTAGTTTATTTCTATCATGATATTAAACTCAATTATATTTAATAAGGCAACAAATAAAAGACAAAGAGTATATCAATAGAGTTTATTTAAAATTCTGGCTCTGGAATTGCATATTGCATATTAGTAATAACATTTTTTATAAGAAATTTGGTTAATTTAGTGTATACTACTGTTTCTCCTCTAACAGCCTTCCAATATAAGGACGCATCGCGTCGCAGCTTTTCATTTTGACCACATTCCTGAAAAAAATATATTATAATTTCTCACAATAAAAAAACGAAAAACAAAAATAGCGGCTTGTTTTCACGGGGCATAGATGTGTCCATTTTTAGATACCTATTTAAATCAGATTTAATAGGAAAAAAATATATTATTAATAATAATTAACTACAACTGCTTTTGAGGCCAGTCGTGGCGCAGGGGCACAAAGTGTGATATGAAATATTTACTTAAATTTATATTTCCATTTCTTCGCTCTGGTGTCGAGGCAAAGAGGCAAAGCGCGGCGTTGAATTCTGCCACTTAACTCACTCAACTTAATGTCTCCACAATTCAGCGGAAAGTGGGGAACGGAGTGCCTTAACACTAGGTTCCCTCTGCCTACTCTGCTATGTGCGGGATACAGCATGAACCTGATTTATATTATTTATTTAAAACTGTTTAAAATCTCATCATTATCATTATATTTAACTAAAACTGTTTTTAAATAATAAAAGAGAAAATTCTTAGTCTACAATATGTGATTAAACAAAACATACTTTGCAACTGTTTTCATACGCAATAAGACCCACAGATGAAGAATCTAGGAGGAAATCGTCCGTTTTAGATCTACCAAATAGTTCATCATATTTCGTTTTAATTATCTCATATACCTGGAATATAATGAAACGTGAACTATGATATTTTAAAAGCTTAAAACTTAAGCAAAAATGAAGAATATATTAAAAAATACAATCGTTTATAATCTACATATTAATTTCACTGAATACTTTAAATAAAAACAAATAAAATATCTAGTCATTTAGCTAATTTAGTTAAAATATTTTTTTTTAATGCACTATAGCGGGGTAAAGAGAGAGAATCTAGCGTTAAGATATTCCGTACCTCCTTTAGCCACTTCTGTTCCTCACTTTTCGCCATATTTTTGAGGCATTGCTCGATAAATAGCTGAACTCAAAACCACATTTTGCCTCGTTATCAAAGCAAGAAAATGAAAATAAAACATATTTAATTGTCCCGAATAGTAATCTAACCAAAACCGTCTTACCCCTGCGTCACGACAGCCTCAATTGAAAAAATATAAGAAGCAAAATAATAATAATTAAGGATGTCAAAAATAAAAAAAAAATTAAATATTAAATATTGAGGCCAGTAGTGCAAAAGCAAAGGCACAGAATGTGACTGTAAAATCGACTGGTTGTGGGTACGATCCCTACTCGAGGAGATAAAATATTTACTTACATTTATATTTTCATTTCTTCGCTCTGGTGTCGGGGCAAAGCTCGGCGTTGAATTCCGCCACTCAACACGCAATGCCTCCAGAACTCGACGGAAAATGGGGAACGGAATATCTCAACACTAGGTTCCCTCTGCCTATTCTGCTGTGTACGGGATACAGCGTGATATATTTTTTTTTTAAATATTTTAAATACCATATTTCCCCCTCTCTCGTAAATATCGTACAACAAATGGCTAAATTGTTCCTGGTACAGGGCGGCTATCCAGGGCTGCGTGAAATAATCAAACAAATCACTAATGAGATTCATCTGAAATTATTAATTGAATTTAGTAAATTATTTATAAAAAATAAAATAAAAATTTGCTTCACGCTGTATCCCGCACACAGCAGGGTAGGCAGAGGGAACCTAGTGTTAAGACACTCCGTTCCCCACTTTCTGCCGAATTCTGGAGGCATTGCGTGTTGAGTGGCAGAACTCAAC
>DWQW01011711.1:0-11272 GCA_018249695.1 Heliconius erato demophoon
TTATATAGGTAAAAAGAACATAAAGTTACAAAAATATATACGTGTAATAAATAATTAGCTTTATGTATATTTTATAAATATTAAATATCAACAATGGTCGTATTTTTTTATTTAAAACAATCAAAAAATCATTGAGGATAATGTCGTAAAAAAATCATATTAGAAGTCATTATAGTTGTCAATCAATTCTGCTTATTAAATCTATAATCATGTATTTTAAGCGGGCGAAGCCCGGGGGCGAGCCGCTAGTTATTTATATATATCATAACATTGATATTGATTGGAACTAAAAGCGATTGAGGCTAGTACAAGTGCGTGACTGTGAATGCGACTGGTTGTGGGTTTGATAACCACTCAAGCAAATGGATGGATATATTTCAATATTTTCATTTCTTTGCCCTGATGTCGAGGCAAAGCGCGGCGTTGAGTTCCGCCACTGAAGACGCAATGCCTCCAGAATTTTGGCGGAAAATAGGGTATGGTGTGTTTTAACACTAGGTTCTCTCTGCCTATCCTGCTGTGCACGGCATACAGCGGCGCGAAGCTAAAAAAAAAGGATACAAAAATATTTTCTCATTTTACTAACAGAAACTTATACTTAAGCGAAATATTTAGTGACAAAGTTATTGGACGAGGGTAGTAACCTTGATTCTTATCCCTTAAATGCTAGACGCACTGTCGCCGAAAAATGTCTGTCGTGACCTTGAAGTGACATTTAGGTAGGTACATGGATTTTTAATAATATATTTTTTCTAAAACCATCCAACGAACTATTTAAAAATATTGTTTTTAATGTTGTTTTTAGACGAAAATGACGAAATTTCTGTTTGTTAATGACGAAAGCACTCGTGTTTTATACATGTACAGATATATCTGTAGTGTACTTATAAAGACTATTAATATTACATTACTAAAACTACTGAAACTCTTTTACCTGGCTCAATTTTATAAGATAAATAAAAACAATGGTTTACAAAAATATTGTCTTTTATAAACATAAAAATAAATTTAATGCTAAAAATAAATTTAAACTTTTTTATTTTTTTTTGCTGTTTTGGATATAAAAAAATATAACTTAGGACACTTTACACTTCCGCTCCCCACACTTTACACACTGCGTGTAGAGTAGCCGAACTGAACGCTGTGTTTAACACTGCGTTTTCTCTCGTTACCAAAGCGAAGAAATGAAAATATGAAATATTTCATTTCCTTGAGTGGCAATCATGCCACATGGCAATAAACCCACAACCATTGCACGCTTGAGCCCTTGCACCACGACTGGCCTCTACATATATTAATACCAGAATTAAAAAAAAATATTACCTAAACACTAAATTTTTAAAAATCAAACTATACAACTACCCAAATAAGCGAAAAGAACCGAAAATATGAATTAATAATAAATAGCAAAGAATCTCATAAGCAACAGTAATATATCGAAAATGTGTAAAAATTGACACAACCGTCGTCTGCCCATTGGAGTCGACCGCGACCAAGACCGTGACCAAGCCTCGTATGTAAGATTATTTTATATGTATGTCCTAACGTATCTGCTAACGTATTTATTTTAATGAAGTACAATTTTCATATATGTAAAATGCCTAAGGTGGTAGGTATTTTATTTTATTGTGTATTCGATCAGCTATATCCTTCGAAGAGATCGCATGTCCACAGAATTAATGTATTTTTCATTCTTCTTCCAGTATACCCCCCGTTTCGCTGCCATATAACAGCGTCGATACCAACTATGCATTGCGTACGACCATGCAGCTAAGCTGACGTTTCACTTTCTCATCCATGCAGCTGAAGAACCAAGCACTTTGTTACCGGCAGCGATACTCTTTTCCACGTCCATTTCGTATCTTCCCTCGACATTAAGCATACTTCCCAGATATACCACTTCATTCAATTGTTTTAATTACTTAGAACGCCCTTGGCACGCCTAATGGAGCCGAGGGTACTGGCGGTCACTTGGTCTCAGTTATACAAATAACATTTAGATCTCGGTTATCCATCATATCTAATATTTAATCTATCTTCTGTTCTTTCCCTCCTCTGCCATTCACGTCGCCTTGGGGGGATGCTCTATTAGTGCGCTCTTGTAAGGTACACGTAATTGATAGAACGTTGCAGTCGTCAAAAGGGCTGGCAGGGATCGCTGCCATTATATATTTATTTTGTTATTTTTTTATTTGATTATATATCTTGATAAGGAATGATACCAAATTATAGAAAATACACTATCAATAGAATATGAGGCAGTCGTGGCGCTGCGGCACAAAGTGTGACTGTAAAATCGACTGGTTGTGGATTCGTTCCCCAATCGAGGAGATGAAATATTTACTTAAATTCATATTTCCATTTCTTCGCTCTGGTGTCGAGGTTAAGCGCGGCGTTGAGTTCTGCCACTTAACACGCAATGCCTTCAGAATTCGGCAGAAAGTGGGGAACGGAGTGTCTTAACACTAGGTTCCCTCTGCCTAGCCTGCTGTGTGCGGGATGCAGCGTGAAGCTGATTTATTTTTATTAAAACTGATTATTGTGGCTCAATCTTTAGACATTAACATATGATTAATATCATGGATTTTTTTATGTTTATAAAAGACAATATTTTTTTAGACTATTGTTTTTATTTATCTTATAAAATCGAGCCAGGTAAAAGAGTCTTAGTAGTATTTATATTAATTCAATACAGATAGACAAATCTTTTCTCTTTATATAATAGTATAGATAGATATAGATAAAAAAAGAAAGGACAATACTGAAAATATTCAACAAGGTTATGCAATGATTAATAATAAAGTTTTCCAAACTATATAAAATATTGCATAGAATACACCACAATATGAACTTTACGGTATGTAAATTTTATAAGGAAATGTGTAAATTACATAATATTATTGTCGACAACTAATAACATCCAAAATGGCAATCAACGGAATATTATAAAATTATTATTGAATTAAAAAGTCACCAATGTCCTATCTCCGTACCAGTATGACACGTGACAAAAGCTAAAAATAAAAAAAGCATATGATCGTATTACGTCCATACATGCAGACGATTATGGCATTAGCGTGATAGTTTTAACTACATGACGGTAATTTAGATTTCAGGAAATTTTCATATATCATTGTCATATAAAAAAACTTGCTTCACGCTGCATCCCGCACATAGTAGAGTAATCAGAGGGAACCTGGGTACCTGACGATAAGCACTCCGTTCCATTAAGATACTTCCGTTCCCAACTTTCTGTCGAATCCTCAAGCCATTGCGTGTTGAGTGTTGGAACTTAACGCCGCGCTTTTGCGCGCTCGTTACCAGAGCGAGGAAATGAAAATATTCAATATTTAATTTTCTCAAGTGGGAATCAAATCCATAACCTATCGCGTTTACAGGCTTAACCCTTCCACTGGCCTCGAAAATATGATTACCTAAAGAAAATTATATCAAAATTAAGATAATCATCACTAAAATATAAACAATTGTGTATATTTTAAGTATGATTTTTTTAAGATATTAGGTGCAGCTACGTACCTACTCATGATGTAGCTACCTAGCTAGTTATAATTAGAGATGACCGTCGTTTATTCTTAGATAACTACGTCACAGGACATCATATAACACGTTCTTCTAAAACGCTCACTTATTTTATGAAAGCACCATTCACATATGTATATAGTTATCATATTAGTTCAAAAATTAGTACGATAACTCTAATTACATATATACCAATTATACTTAATGACTTTAGTAGCAATGCATGAAATGAAATCTAGTTACAAAACACTGAAGGCGTTGATAATTAGACAAAAATATTTATTGTATGTAAATAACCTTCAAAGTTGTCTATAACAAGAAACGAAAATTAAATGAGATTATGTAAACAGTAACACATCTCAATATTTGAAATAGTAAATTTATCATTCAGTATCCATCTTGACGAAACGTTAATGTTTCTATTGATTTGTTTATTTCTTTTCAAGGTCGACCAAATTATTTTTTTCTCAATGAAGAGTCAAAGTACTTACGTCTACGTCGGTGTCAAAAAATGTATAGATACTTAAAAACCATATGGATTATCCAAGAAACATATTATATAGAGCCTATCGGTGACAAAATAAGTTATTCAATTAAAGAAAAAAAGAAAACTAATGAATTTAAATATTTAATAAAATATTTTTTATTATTTATGTAAAAAAGAAACCAATAACCAATAATTTCATTAAATTACTAGAAATTTATAATTTTTATTTCACTTGAATAACTTGTCAAATACTTTATCTAATTATCTCTGAGAGTAATAAAAAAGAACATTTTCAAAGTCACTTGCAGGAGCGGGATTCGCTACGGACCAATCAATACGTTTCACGCATGCGTCAAAATGAGTTTGATATATTTCTACAAATTGAAAAGCGTAGGCGGCAAATTTTACTGTTTTTGAGTGGTGATTAAAAAATATTTAATACGTTACTGTACCTATGTGATACTGTTAGATGTGACAAAAAATCCAAGCTTACGGATGTAAAATCCTTTTATGTTTACTGAATATTCACTTTACTGTTTTTTTATCTCCGCGCTGTATCCAACACATAGCAGGGTAGGCAGAGGGAACCTCGGAACCTAATGTTAAGACGCTTCATTATAATATTAAGATAAATCTAATGCAAGACACTTTCCACCGAAATTTAAGAGGCATAACGTGTTGACAGAACACAACGCCGCGTTTTTGCCTCATCACTGGAGCGAGGAAATGATAATTTTAAATATTTCACTTCCGCGAGTAGGAATTGAACCCACAAGGGTTTACAGCATCCTTCGTGCGCACCCTTGTGATGTGCCCCACGACTAGCCTCTGGTACTGTTTATGTGGGGAAGAAAATAACGATTATTTTTGTTGATATATAGCAAGTGATTTTATATTTTTTATTGATTAAATCAATAAAAAAAATAAAATCACTTGCTATATGCTCTAACTCGGACCAAACATTCCACATTGATTGATATTGCCAGTTCTTTGACAATGACATGGATTGTCTGTAAAGGCGTACGCTTATCGAATGTGCTTCACTCTTGTAGATTTAGTTGTAAATCATCCATAGTGTTTGTGTTATTTCTTTGTTATACAATATTTAATATATCAATAGAATAATATTTACTTAGATTCATTCAGATATTTTTATTTCTTCGCTCTGGTGCCGAGAACAAGCGCGGCGTTGAATTCTGCCACTCAACACACAATGCCTCCAGAATTCGGCAGAAAGTGGGGAACGGAGTGTCTTAACACTAGGTTCCCACTGCCGATACATCGTGAAGTTTATTAAAAAAAATGAAATACAATCTCTATATATTTTACTTTTTTCCGGCCAGGGTCACATAAATACGCGGCGCATAAAAATTATCAGGAGGAAATAAACTTTATTAGTCATAGTAGTTGTTAGAAATCGTTTGATAAAGCCGAAATCTAATCTAATCACTAATTTACAAGTATATTGACGGTAATCGTTAGCCACGTATTAACGTCACTTTACATCTCTACGCTTGAAGCATAATTTCAGTTATTATTTAATAACAACATTCTAATATAATGTTTTATACATCATTAGAATGTTATAATTAAATAATTAATTCGTGACGGTAATCGCGACAGGCTGTGGGTTCGACTGTAGTAAATTAAGTATTGAATCTTTTTATTTTTTCGCTCTGTTGTGGAGACAAAACGCAGCATCGAGTTCCGAAACTCAACACGCAACGCCTTAAGAATTCGAATGAAATGTAAATGTCTTTATGTGTCTTAATACAAGGTATCCAGGTACCCTCTGCCTTTCATGATATTAATAGTAATATGATGAAAATAGCGTGAAGCTAAAATAAATACTATTTAGCAATGTTTTATGAGCAGAATGGCCGAGTAGCTCAAAGATCTATGTACAACTTTTCAATTAGTCTACATCAGGGGTTCCCAACCTTTTCTTGATCAAGGACCACTTTTATATCATTCTTGGTAGCAGGGACCACTATGTAGGAGGTATAATAAAAATTAACAATCGTGTGACTGTAAACGCGGCGGTTGTGGGTTCGATTCACAATGGGAGAATAAATTATTATTTATTAATATTTTTATTTCTTCGCTCTCACAAGGCAGATCACGGTCATTTGACCATGTTATTGGGCAGAGGAAATTTTTTGGCCTGTAATTTAAAAAGTTCTTCAACGGCTTTAATCAAACATGGTTTCACGTGTGTTTTTCCGACTGTGTGAGGTTTTTTAGATTGTGCTATTAATTTAGAAATCTCAAACGACAATACTACGTGCCATATGCTACCATCCCATGGGCTTAGAATAGGATTACCCTGGTACAGGTGGTGTTTAGTGGCAACACGCATAGACCAATTATCTGGCCCCAAGTTGACTCAGGCGTCCGTTTCCGAGTAATTTAATGCGCATAATACCAGTTGGCTTGGACCATGCACTACAGAACACGCAGGGAGAGCTCGACCTTGCTAGGGCGAATGGATTGTCCTAAGTTCTTGAGCCACCTACTTGACTCCTGGACGTGGACAACCAGAATTTCTCCTTACGGACCATCTGCTGACTTAACATCCGGAACAGTACATTATAAATAGCCAACTCTTGGTTTATCTGGTGGATCACCGATTGATCAATGACTGTCAATATAGCTTCCGCCATGGTCGAATTCGTGAATTTAGGATTTACCTAACCCACGGCTGCGCGGCGGTCTGCGGCTATCGAAAGCCAGGGAGAGGCCTTGCAGTTAGTTTGGATATGGACAAGGCATTCGATCGAGTGTGGCATGAGGCGCTTCTGCAAAACTTCCATTCTAGGGGCTTCCGAATGTATGTAAGTGTACCGCCAGCTTTCTCAGTGGGAGCAACATCAAGGCCGTCGTCGATGGGTTTTTGCACAGAAATATTATTCGTGAACGCTGACGTCCCTACACTGTTTCTCCTGAATATCAATGACATGTTGGTTGATACTAACATATATTGCTAAGTGCTATCACCTGGAAAGCACAACGAACGCTGTATAATCCGGTCGAGCAAGTCTTTCCAGGGAAAACATTGGCCAGTGCTGAAATAAACTTGTGCCTTCTTTTGAAGAATCGCTAATGGGGTTAAAGTAACCTGCTACAATCCCAGAAGACAGAAATTTGCGCATTAACCACTAAGAAAATTTCTATTTATCGTCAGTTTTTTAGATTACTCGTTTTATAGCCACGGCCAGTTTCATCACATTGGGCCTTATTGCTTCCAGTGACTACCAGTATCGTGATCATCTGAAAAGCAAGGCCAAGTTGGCTTTTAAGAAACTGAGGATATCAGCAGAGCGAGACAATCCTTCACGTAAAAACACCGATTGGCCCTCATCAGCCTCATATGAGAAAAGTATTTCATTTCTAGGCTTTTGCACCCCAGTATCAGCTTGAACCATTTGATCGAATACAACGTACAGTCATTTGAGTCGTTGGAGAGCCAATGATCTGTGAAAAGCTTGATACTTTGGATTTGCGTAGGGACGTCTCCTCGCTGTGTGTTCTCAATCGCATATATCATGGGCAGTGTTTCATTAAACTACTTGTCCTGTCATCTTTCGCTTATTTTTTCAACCGCACACTACGTCTCAGGCACTCCACGTGCCTGGTAGCCAGATGGTTAGGATGGTGTTTAAGCTTGTGACGTATTATGCGGATTCTTAGAAACTTTCTGCCACACGCCACGCATTTGTGGAATGGTCTACCTGTAGCAGTGTTTCCAGGTCGATACCACTTAGGTACCATAAACGTGCCTATCTTCACCTCAAAGGCCGGCACTTGTAGCTCCTCTGGTGTTTTGTGTGGCGATGATGGTGAGGTAAATAGATGCAGTGAAAATTTTCATTTAATAACAAACGAAAGATTTATCAACACAAAAAAAAACCTACTATTTAAGGATATTATTATTCACCGACAAATTTAAAAATATAATTGAATTGATGAAACTGTCAGTAAAAACTATTCACGTCGTCATGTAGTTCAGTAAAAGTAAATACTATACTGACAGTAATTTATAACAAATGACAGCGCAAAGCGTAGGTAATTGATTGCATATATCTCAGATACGATAAACGTTCAATAGGATGGTTGACCACTAGTCAAATCCAATAGGTACTTCGAATATAAAATCAACTTTGCAAATTGTCAAAATACCATACGTTGCGATGTCTTAACTTCTTTACGTGAACTTTCATACTTAGTTCATAAAATCAATAAATTAATGTGTAATTATTTTAAAACATTTTAATAAATATGTATGTCGAAATAATTTATATTTGAGGCCGGAGCATATTCAACTACTACCCATGTAGCATGCTCTTCTCACCCACTGCGCGATGACCAACGCCTCACCATTCTCTAAAATTAAAATCGTTCGCGGACCACCTTTAGGCCCCTTCGGACCACTGGTGGTCCGCGGACCACCGGTTGGGAACTACTGGTCTACATAGTATAAGGTGGATTTTTCGGGATAAGTTATCAAGAATAACTTGGAAGTATTTTTATTTAAAAGGGTGGCAAAACATGGCCATTATTGTATCAAAATATTAAATATTTCATCTCATCGAACGGAAATTGAGTCCATAACCTGTAGCCCAAGCGTGTGACTGTACACGCGAATAATTTTCTAAACAGTAAATAAAATTATTGTTCAACCTCACATCGCGTACCAATTTCAATTGAAAGAAGATGCTTTGATTTTTAAATCATCGGTTCAAAAACGACCAGTGCATCTCGCATAGGCTGCACGTTCCATGTCATTTTTTTAAGTATGCGACATTGTTATAGGTGCTATATTAATTGACCAGACAGAATTTCTACAGATTCTTTCTTTCACTAATTTGACCTTTTTCGCCTTTTTCAGTATGAATATATATGTGGACAGTACGGACAGATTATCACGAGGAGGCCTTATTGTATCTATGAATAGCCCAATACACAAATATTACACAATAACTTACTTAAAATATCTCCAAGCGGATGGAAAGTTTCAAAAGGTGCATTTTTATTCTGTATTCACGTTGTAATATGATTGTGTGAGTGATTTATCATGCGACGTATATATGTACATATGTATAAATAAAAGATTTATATCAATAGACCGTGTAGTATATATATTTGTGGTATGTACATTTTGTAAAATAGTAAATTTAATACATAAACTAAACAAATAATTTTATTTCGATATACAAAAAGTTATACTTTTTTATTATATAAACTATCTTCAGCTTTTTTTTCAGCTTCACGCTTTATCTCGCACACAGCAGGGTAGGCAGAGGGAACCTAGTGTTAAGACACTCCGTTCCCCACTTTCTGCCGAATTCTGGAGCTATTGCGTGTTAAGTGGCAGAACCCAACGCCGCGCTGACAACTATCTGATTAATTATAATTAATTAAAATCAATTAAACTTACAAGTCGTACAGCAATGAAGCTACTTATGTAGAGCGAACGATACCAATAAAATATCTTAATTAAAATAGACGGTAGCTATTTGGCGCCTATTTTATTCGTAGCACGTCACTCATCCGTGGCATTTAGTCTCATTTTGTCTACAGTCCACGCGTCATAGGTATCAAAATCAATATTTAAATACCAGGTACCATTTCAAACTTTACTATTGAAATACTTCTTCAAATGTACCTAGAAATTGTAGCGTAACTGAGGATTATAAATATATTTCTGTCTATTTAGGTCACCTGTCTATTTCTATTACATGTGGATTTACACGTATTTAAAATTATAAAATTCAATTAGAATTTCCTGAAACTGGAGATTACGTCTTTACACTACTATACAGACCTGTTTATTATAAAAAAAACCCGCAAAGAAAAAACAAATAGTGGCATCTGTCAAATCTACTAATGTTATTATTTTTTTTAGTATATGACAAAATGGCTGAAACTTAACAATGTATGCACTTTATTTTTTTGGCAACAGTATAACTGGCAAAGTAGTGGTAACAAGTCAATCCGTCAAAACAAAGAAGCAATATAACAATCATCGTATTTTTATTATTTAAACTCTCAATCAATACTTACCAACCAATAAATTCACAAGTACATAGCTATATTTTGTAGTGGTTGAATATATAAATGACTCACAACGACAAGAAAAAGAAGGACAATCACGTAGATCTATTCTAAGTATTTAGATAATATAAATACTAGGTATTTATTATTTTAGTATCGATGATTTAAGTATTTATGATATAGGTAGAAATATTTGAATATATACAAATATCGTTATAGTACGAGGATCGAAATTCGATAGAAGGATGATGCAATATCTCCTTACAATTTCGCACTACAGAATTCGGAACAAATTCATTATACCCAGTTGGGTTAGGCCAACGACATCTATAAAGAGGTTTTACTCCCACTGTAAAAAATACGTATCCCGCACACAGCAGGGTAGGCAAAGAGAACCTAGTGTTAAGACAAGAGCGAAGAAATGGAAATATAAATTTATATAAATATTTAATTTCCTCGATTGAGGATCAAACCCACAACCGTCGCGTTACTGTCACACCCTTGTGCCCATGGGCCACGACGGCCTCAAAAAAAAATTGAAAATTCAAATAGTACAATAATATATGTTTTAGTTTTTATAATAAATTGGAATGGACCTTTATAATACCCGTATAATAAATATACAAACCATATATCTTTATTGTTTTTGTGATTTAAAACTATAGATTTTTTCAAATACCTAAACGAAGTTTAATCATTAAATACAAGTATGTGTCTTCACATACTAAAGTCGTATACGGTACAAGCCAATTTCAATAAAATCAATAAATGCATTGAAGCATTCGAATGTGTGCCGATAGTATGTTGATACTTGATAGATATTATAAATTTTGTATAGATTACGCTAGTATTTTCGATAATTTTTTTAAAGAAGTTTCACATTATAATGTTGTTGATAAAACTAATATACTTACTTATATCTAAGGTGATAGAAAAAAAGAAATAATACGACTTATAAAATACCTGTATAATTCTGAATTCTGAAGACACTAAACAAGAGTCATTTTTTTTTACATTTATATATTCTAAGAATAATATTGAGTTAATTATATATAAAAAAAAAATGCTTTACCTATTATTTTGAATTAATTACATCGACGATCGATTTACCTTTTTTTTCGTTTTCTTTAATTAAAAATTAGAAAGGGCTGAATCTCTGAAGATATTCACATAACAAACTTTTTCAGTGAG
>DWQW01011712.1:0-11271 GCA_018249695.1 Heliconius erato demophoon
CTTTTGAATCGTCGAATTAACATGGAAACAAAAAAGAAGCTACCACCGGTTCGGAAGGCAGTTCTGCTGAGAAGAACCGGCAAGAAACTCAACAGTGGCTCTTTTACATAATGTATTTATCCATATATTACATAATGTATTTATCCATATACTATATAATTCAATGTGTAATTAATTATTAGCTATAATTGAATGGAGAATAACATTGTTTATAGGTCTTAAAATAAAAGTTACGCAAAAGGAAATTGAATAATTCTATACAGTGTTGCTAGTGATCTTCAACAGCACTTCTTATATGTTAAACTTACTAAATATATAAAGTTAATGAATCTACTCAATCTGCCAATTAGTGCCAATACTATTATGTATAATTAAATTGATAATAACATACTCCTCTAATGCACCAAAATAAGTATATGATAATAGATAGAAATATTCCATATGGTCTTGGTCGTGCTGTTTAACAATATATATAGGTACAATAAATCGGTGTATTGTGTAAAATTAATACAGTACCTTTCGGGTGTTCAAATCTATAAGAGCATATATTTTCACATTACACATACATTCTAAAAGCTTCATTGCAACGTGAATATTTTTCTTGAAGAAATTATTATTAATATATACATACATAGATAAAGGCCAGTCGTGTCGCAGGGGCACAAAAAGTGACTGTAAAAACAGCTGGTTGTGGGTTCGATCTCGAGTGGGGAATCGAGAGATGAAATATTTAATTAAATTTATATTTTCATTTCTTAACTCTGGTATCGAGGCAAAGTGCGGCGTTGAGTTCCACCACTCAAGAACTTCCAGGACTTCTGGAAGTCCTGGAACTTCCAGCACTCGGCGGAAGTTCTGGAACTTCCAGAATTCGGCGGAAGATGGGGAACGCAAAGTCTTTACACTAAATTCCCTCTACCTACCCTGCTGTGTGCGGGATACAGCGTAAAGCTAATTTTTTATTTACATCTATACAAAAATAAAAACGTAGATATTGAAAAATTCAATCTTTATAAAGGTTGTTAGGAAGAAATATTCCGGCCTGAAATTGTAAAATTTCCTTATAGTTTAAAACACAAAGAGCTATAAATCGTACAAATTACATATTATAAAACTGACATATATATAATATTTTTATACAACGAATAAAAATTGCAACAACGATTCTTTTACGAGAACTGCCTCATAACTCAGTTAAACATATTTTACAATATTTCAGCGGTACCGTATATTGAAACCAATATTTTTTACCATATTTATTTTTTTATTAAATAAAAATGTATTTAATTAATAACAGTAGCTATGTCTTTTTAAATAAGTTTTAGAATATTTTATGTGTTACTTTTTTAATCGATGGCATAGATTGGATAGTGAATATGAGAGTTCAGACAGACAGAAAAAAAAGGAGAAGAATGAAAGAGGAGAAGAACTGGCACCAAATTGTCTCTTTCTAATTGGTTACACACAATATATGCCTAAGGCATATAAAGACTTTAGGCATATATATGGTATATATAAACCTATAAAGACTATAAGTGTATGTATCGTGCCTAGACCTTCCGTCCTTACATACGCTGCAATACAAGAAAAGAACATTCATATATTTGAATTTTTTTATCTACAATTAAGCAGATTTTTTAATATAATCTGAACTGAATGTAATCTCGCAAAAATATATCCAGTCAACTCTAGAGATTAAACGGACCGCGTATGACACGACGTTATTGGTTGTAAATTTCATTTTTAATAACCACGCCAGCCGATTACTCTGACAATGGGCCTTTTTACGTCGATATTGTTCTGCAAAAACATATTAAATTGTACTTCATGTAATATTTTTACGTTATTGGCTACCACTTTATGAGATCATAAGCCTATTACGTGTGAATATGTATTGATTCTAATCTAACACAGACAGGTTTATGTAAGGCTAATTTTAATAGCGGTGAATAAGTATATATAAATACAGAGGCCAGTTAGAGGTCAGCCGTAGCGCAGGGGCACAAGCGTGTGTGCTGGGTTCGTTCTGGTTACCCTGCATTATGCGGGATAGGTTGCTGTAAGCTGTCCTAGCTTAGGTGGGTTCGATTGCTACTTGAGGAAATATATATATTTAAAATATTCGGTTCTTCGCTCTGGTTTCAAGGCAAAGCGCGACGTTGAGTTCCGCCTCTCAGACGGGGTTCGCTCAAATGAGTAAACATACTTTCGGTAGCTGATCTTAAAATCAATTTTTTATATTTATGAATAGCTGGTGGTGATATTCCATAATATGATTTACCGAAAAAAATTCAATTCACAATTCAAAGCTACGAAAATTTCACTCTGATTCAAGTATGCCTCCAGGATGAAATTAAAGATTTTGACGCGTGCCGGAATAATGGGAGAACATAAAGGAGGTGGAGCAACAATAAATTTAATTTACGATCATATTATATATTGGTTACGCCTGCGGCTATGCGCAGACTTCGTAATAGATTATACAGGATATTGGAAGCTATACAAAGAGGAACAAAAAAGCAATAGGTAAGAATTAATAATGTTATGTAACGTAGGTGAGATCAGTCTTGGTGCAGGAGCCCAAGCGTGTGACTGTCAACGGGACAGGTTGTGGGTTTGATTCCCACTCGACGAAATAAAAAAAATAATATTTTAATTTCCTCGTTCTGATGTTGAAGCAAAGCTAAACACGCAATGCCTTTAGAATTTGGCGGAAAGTGAGAAACGGATATATCATAATGACAACAGAGTGTCTTTAACAAGATTCCCAGGTTCCCTCTTCCTACCCACAATGTGCGCGATACACACTGATACTCTAATGCCGTCTTAATGGTTATATGTACATATCGGTTATGATTGTTAATTTTACTAAACAAAATGTACCTACACATAAAACAGCCATTTTCAAAGTATAGTAAGAAAACGCGACATCAGCCTTCTCTAATTAATGAAAAGCATCTTTAAAATCTGCAGAGTTCAATCATTATTTGCAATCGCTGCTAATTCATCTTTTTCATATAATCAGAATATGCTAGTAAATAAATAGGTCACTTATAATCTTAAGAAAAAAACTTACATGGAAATAAAATTCAAATGTAATTAGTCGTGAAATGTCTACGTACAGTCTACATTGATGTAGCATTACTCGACACTAAAAGCGGACTTACTAAAAAGGAAAGCCATCTACGAATGAGAAATTCACACCCATTTTTCGTCTTCAAAAAATTTCTTTCGCCACTTTTTCTACGGTGTATGTAAAGAGAACTGCATAAATTGAAAAATATCCCTTTCCGAGAAATAGAAGCTTGTATGAATAGAACCATGGCAACGAGTAGGATTAAAACACTTGAATAAATGAGTACCGTCGTACCGTCTGTGAAGAATTGGGTCATGGATACGATAAATACTTAGAAAATTATGAGGCCAGTCTGGGCGCTGGGGCACAAATGTGTCACTGTAAACGGTGTTTTTGGGTTCGATCTCCACTCCAGGAAATGAAATATGAGGCAATCGTGGCGCAGTAGCACAAGCGTTGTAGGTTCGATTCCCACTGGGGGGAATGAATTATTATTTAAAATATTTCGTTGTTCTTCATGTCTTCGCTCTGGTAATAAGGCAAACCGCGGCGTTCCACCACTCAGCACGCAATGCTACAAAAATTCAGTGGAGAGTGTGGGATGGAGTGGCTAAGCACTGGGTTCCTTCTGGTCACCCTATTAAATAATCGCTTTCAGCACAATTTACATTTAAAATAAAAAAAAACTAAACCATATTATATTATTAAATTTACTACGCAGCTGTTGCAAGTTGCCAAGCAGCGTGTTAAACTGTTAACTTAACACTATTATAAGCGCACTATTTATCAACATAGATGAAAACATGATGTGCCTTGTAATTTCAATAAGAAATTTTAATAAACTATGTTCTTATTGCTGAAATTTGGTTATTGAAGAACTATTTAAGATATACGTATGATCTAATTGAATGGGTATCTATATATTTTTTTAAATCTATACAGTAAAGTTTACTGCAAATTTTGATTCAAAAATAGCTATCTACAGTTCATTGCTCTACACGGCGTTCCCGGTATTTCCTACACCGTGTGTTCCGGGCTTAGAATACCCTGGTACTGATGGTGTCCGTAAGAGGCGACTAAAGTACGTGTGGGAGAGTCACTTCACCAGCATTTGCAACACTTTTTTTGTTTTGTCATTGGCATGGGCAGTCTCGACCGCATCATTACCATCCCCGGCATTTAAAAATGGCGTTAAGTAGTAGCTTTATGCCACTGCATTTCGCATTAGGTAATGCTGGACTCAGGCACCCAACCCTTCCAGGAATATGATAGCGGCACTTAGAGACAAATTACCCAGGAGGGTAACAGCATCTCCGGTGCTAGAGAATCCCTCCCTGACTCTCCATACTCAGGCCGCCCTTTGAATTCTGGAGAGGGTACAGTACCGCGGTACAGACTAGCCAAACTGGACGTACGCTCCACGGCAACCACCACCACGCTTAACGTGGACTTTTCTTACATCAGGGATGTCCATTCCAACCTGAATGCTGTCCATCACCATCTTGAGACGGCACGTCCGGCCTTGTTATTTCCAACGGAGACTAAGATTGTCCGACAAAGCAACACAGCCTATCTTCATTCCCGCCCACAAAATAGAACATAAATTTATGCCCCATGCCGGGGTCGCTGTTCTCGTTTGAGTTTCCGTCGTCGTACCAACTTTGAAAATCGGCACCTGTCAACTATCTGGCTCCGTGTTGACTGGGACGATAGCGGCGGAGTCTACGTATGCCTGTACAGGTCCCATAGTAGTAATACAGACACTACTAACCACGCGGGGAGGGTTGCATTCGACCTTTATATGGCGAATAGGCTGTCTCAATTGGTCGAGTCGTCCACGAGACTCCCGTACGTGGACAACCACAATGCCTCCTTATTGGACCTTGGATTCGCATATTGGGATGGGTTGCGTACATTTTACTCATCTTATCTCCTCTGGTGTTACACTAGGTCGTGGCTGGCGGTGACCACTTACCATCAGGTAGCTCGTACGTTCGTTTGCCTTATCTTTTTCCATAAAAAAGGTAAATTTAAATTAGATTAAGTGAAGCATTTTTCTTCTTATTATTATATGAAAAAGCAGATTAAATATAATTTAACAATAGTTTAACAATATTTTTTGCACATTCAGTGTAGTGACCTTCCGGCTGCAATTCATAAGCTATTTCTGTATTCTAACTCTTTATCTATTGTTCTAGCAATAATAAAAAACCTTATCCTTCTATCGCAAATAATAATAATCAATTTCAGCCAAAATAAGCAATCAAATATACAAAATTCAACTATAGGTAACACTCAACTCAATCGTACTTAGCTCATTGGGAACTATGCCAATATCTGCTCGTTACGCAGTTGTGTTAAACATAATTCCTATAGTAAATATTTTGTGAGAAATCTTATCATACATATGTCCTATAGTAGTCTAAATAATTATGTGTAGATATATATAAAACTTTGATAGTTATATTTAAGAGGCCATCGTGATTGCAAACGTGGCGGATATGGGTTCGATTCCCACTCGAGGCAATATATGTTTTTAACTGACTTTAGTAAGAAAGGTTTCGTATTCCATCATTGCATTGCTACCGGGACAGGATCTGAGGATGAAATTAAAATGATTCCCCATTAAAATCGAGGGAAACGTTCAAATTAAAAAATATATATAAATAATAAATAGCCAATTCTTGGTTTATCTAGAGGACCACCAATTGATCATGACCGCTAACCCGCCATTGATGACGTGCATGTCAGTGAGACTGGGTGGATGCGTGTTGTGATTTCGAGTACCTACCTGATTTTACGTCCCCCGCAGTTACTAATCTCGATAATAGCACCGCGACCGTACGTTCCAGATTTTTAGCAACGACCCGGTCCGTGAGACCGATGCCACCAATTACGTAATTAATAAGTGGAAATTGTATTACCGTACCGTAGTGTTTGGCTCTCCGTTCTCTTTGACTACCCGCTAGGGATAAAGCGTGAAGCTAGTATAGTATAGAAATTGTATTTTCTCCTTTTAAATTTGTAAAATTAACAAAAATATTTTTTTCTATTACTGTTATTTTGCGATGTTATTTTATGATCGATAGGATTGGGAATGTTGGTGCCTTAATAAAAAAGTCGGTGCCAAGAACGCGGGTGGCGAAAAAATAGAACAACCAAATATTCTTATCACAACAGCAAGAAATATTTATGTCTTGATCACGTTGGGCCTTGTTGCAGTACTTGTCTGACGGTATAAAAAGAAGATTAGAACGATTTTTGTTGTGTTAGAACGATTTTTGTTTATTTTTCAATAGTTCCTAGTGTCATAAGAATGATTAAGGCCCAATTGCAGATATAAATGCTTAAGGTTGTTACTAGTTTTAAAAAATATATAAGGCATACCATAAAAAAATAAGGCATATGAAAATACGTGTGGTCTGTGAGACCGGCGTCATCAAAGGTGGAAGTCAAATTAACATGGTCGTCATGGCCATGGTCACTAAACTGGTGATTTTCTGGTTTACCTAACCCACCGTCGGGCTGAAACTATGCATAAATTATATTGCTGCTGTAAGATGTGAAAAGTCTTTTGGCTCAATTTTTTTTTAATGGAAAAAGACAAGGCAAACGAGCGTACGGGTCACCTGATGGTAAGTGATCACCACCACCCATGACCCCGTGTAATACCAGAGGAATTGCAGGTGCGTTGCCGGATTTTAAGGTGGAGATAGATGCGCTTTTTGAAGTTTCGAGAACCCAGTTCGAGATTTTCAAGACTTATAACTGATTTCTGCCGAATAATGAATGAGAATACCGTGTTATATTATATAGCATTTATGTTCGGCTCTGGCAAGCCATATCTCGAGAAAATATTTCCACCAACACTTATTTCTTACATCCTGTAAAGCCGATAATTATCAATTAAAAATAATTTCATGAAGTGCTACGTTAATTTCACTATTGTTAATAGCCTCCTGTGCTTAATGTAAAAAGTTTTATGCTAATTAGTATTGCTATTTTTAACTATGTGCTGCATCTGACAAAGCAGAAAATATTTACTATCATTACAACAAATAAATAGCGCAAAGAATGTTGACTTTTGCTAACACATGCTTCTGTCAGGGCGGCTCGGATACAACATGCGGCTTGGAAACTTTGATACACAAATTCGTAATTTCTTAATGCTGTGACAGATATTGTTCCTCGTACAATATGCACTATAAAAGCACTCCATGTTATTTGGATGCACTGTGATACGCGTCCGATAACGACACTACACCTTCCACAGGGATGCCATGTTTACAACGATTGAAGGGGCCTCGTTGTCCAATGCATTTGTATGTGAAGTGCGACGGCACAAAAGTGCCGAACAATTTTGCTAAAACTTTATTAGTATCACCCATTCTCCCCAGTTTGAGTGTATCCTAGTAAGGACCATCTTTCATGCAAGGAGGATTGATTATGCAATCATTTTGATTTGATAAATCTCTGCTTATTACATTATTTATATCATTAGGACGTTTTTTGTCTTAAAGTTACAATAAAATTTGTCCGTACGGTAAGTCTTTCTTTTGCCACTCGACACTGTACATGAAATACAATGTATAGAAAACTCTCTATTTTCCAGACAACCACATGTTAGATGTTATAGTGTTGAGAAAAAATAATCTTTAATTATATATATAATTCATTAAAAAACACATGAGTGCAAATATTACCATTAATCGACCTGTTTAAACTAGGCAACCCTAGGCTTGCGGCAGACTGATGGCCGGCAACTATAGTTTTTCCAATTCCTAATGCGATTTTCTTTCAAATGATGTGGGATTTACATAAAAAACATATGAGTGCAATTTTCTGCAAAAACGCGTTACGAAAAATAACAATTAAAGGTGATTGCGGCAGGATTCTTCTATGCAACCCTAGTGTAATCTATTCTACTATCATGTATCATTCTCAAATATAAGTTTCATTAGAAAAACAGACCCCTACAGATTTAAGCAATGACATCTTAGGCCATAAATAAACCACGAAATCTGTGTAAGTGTATAAAACGATCGCATCGTATATGTAGCTGGTATGGATAAAACTGCATATCCAACGCTTTTTATTTAATCATCTGTGTAATCTTTGTAAATTAAGAGATATTGAAGTGAATCAATCATAGGCACTATGAGTCTCGGAAATACGATACACTCTATCATGCCTTGCACAAAATACTATACCACGTCGCTCACTCTCCTGGTCGAACAGTATTATGGCAACATTCACAGTAGGGGCATTAAGCCAGCTACGGTACTCATGTAGAGGTATCTTGTCTGCTCTAATTACAAATTTATACTATGTATTCCGGCTTTGCGTAACGGACTCCATAGTCGCTTTAGGCTTTGCATCTAATATTTAGACGTTCAAGAAGTAAATTGGTATTGAATTTGAAAAATGTTGTCCTCGTATATAATTCTGTAGATTATAATCTGAAACAAAATAGATTTGCAAATATTTCGGGTCATTTTTGGGTAAAAATCCAAATTGACATAAAACACCTTAAGTACTTCTTAGCGCTAAAAACATGATGTTCACAATCTTCCGAAGGCTCCGCTCAGTAAACATCTCGGACGTGCGAGGCCAAAAGTGACGTTCATGATCTGCCTCGAATCTCACTCAGTAAACCTCTCGAACGCGCGAGATAGAGAGTGACATTCATGATCTGCCGTCAGTCATCAGTAAAAGTCTCAGATTCTGGATATCAGTCATTAGACGTAAATCTCACTCAGTAAATATCTCGGATTCTCGATATAAATATGACGTTCACACTCTCCTGACAATTGTGACTTCTGCTGAATAAATGCTTCCGAACTGTGAGATAGTTTGTGACATTCACAACCAATCACCAAACGCTGTTCTCATTGTGTAGACGTCTCAACGGCCCGAGTCTCTGAATGTTAAACGCAATCCCCACCCTGTCGCACGTCTTTGTTTTCTCGTTTGGCTAATCGAGTATTAGCTATCCGCTGCGAATTCAAGTGAATTTGATGTTGAGAACCACTTTCTGTAGAACGCAGATTAATTTTACGTTCCCTTGCATTATCAAGCCCTATTTGTCATCTTCAGTTTCTCCCAACCATTACTCTCACTCGCTTTTTCGATCTTGTATACTAAGAAGTGTTCGATCTTTGTTTGCCACGCATAATTATACGCCAATTTTTAAATATGACAAAAAACCAAACTGAAAGCAAAACTGTCCTTTCAAGAACTGTTTAGATTACAACGTTAAACGTAAAAAGATATCGTAATTTCTATAATAATGCCTATTAAGTCCAAGTCAAGATTTTTCTATCTTGTTTCGGACTTAATCCTGTGTGTATCTAAATGTGTCATTTAAAGAAGCCATATAGGTCATAATCAACAAATTGTATGTAGCGACCTAAAATAATTTAAAACTTTCCTTCTCTAACCCTAAATTTTAAATGCATAATCCATATATTTTTGTAATCCATAAAAGTAACTTGCACTCATTAGTTTTATAACATAGCTTTAAACATTAAGCTTCCTAAATTTTACTAAATGTTACCATAAAACGATACCTACAGCTACATCGAAGAAGATTTAAAGATTTCTAAAATATTATTATTGATTTTAATCTACCAAATATATTAAACAAAACTGATAAAATAGTAATGCAACTGAACTCGAACCCGCATATCATAAAAACCGTTCAAGCTCAGTTCGACTGCTATGGCTAATTAAGAATTACGTTCTTATCGAATTCTTCTACTAAATAGCGTTTTTAACTATAATAATTGTGCTATTACTAATATTCAGTAGCATTATGAGAATATTGTTTCATATGAACACTGAATAATTGTCAAGCACTCAGACATAATACATGAGCTTAACAATGAAGACCTACTATAACATAATTATAATATACAAAATGCATTGTGAACTCCGATCCAGCAACGATTTCACATTAAATAATGAAAATACATTAGAGGAGGGCAGTATAATTCCGCACCTGTCTAAAATATTAAGTATGTTATTTCCTCAAGTGGGAATCGAACTCACAAATCTGTCGCGTTTACATCGCAGACTGTGCCCCTGAGTTACGTCTAGCCATATTTTTTTTATTACTCTAAAATCTAAGCTTATTAAGCAAATATTATTACTTGATTGGGTAAGAAATTATGTCACTCATTAGGATTAACAGGCGGGACAAATTTAAGCAAACAGTAAATTGTAGAAAACATTTTTTTATTCCTTCAAAGCAAAGAAAATTGGAAAATAATATTTAAATAATTGATACTTATACACCAATTTAATATTTAAAATCTGTTTTATATTAAAATTCTTAGAGTCGGTGCTAATTTGAGTAAGTATAACTTTTAATTAGGTGTTTTATATTTAATCTGGTTATTTCTTTCTTAATTGGCAGTGACTTCAAAAATAACAGACAGATACACAAAGAAAAAAATGGTTGTCGAATGATATCTGTCGTTTTGAGATAAACTTAACTTACTTACTTGATATTATACGTATAATCTTAAGCGAACATAATTAAGGTAAACGTTATAAACAATCTTTACCATATCTTCGTTAACTTAAATTTTATTTCCTTCAATCCGTAAATCAATTTCAACCTTCCATTCATATTAAAGAAATCAGTTGCCAGCAGAGCGAGGTAGGTAGTGTGAACCTAATGTAAATACTTCGTTCACCATTTTTTTTTATTTGTCAAGAAATGGCGTATCGTTAAAATTTAGTTATTAATATAACCATATCCCGAGTGAAGATTGCCATAACCGAATCAAAAACAATGATTTTTAAATGTTTTGTTTGTCTGTCTATACGTTTTTTCACATTAATCTCAGAATCAGCTCAACCGATTTAATTGCAGTTTTTACTATTGTATTTTAGCAAGCTTCATTAACAGTTTGTTTTATTTTATTCAGCTTACAAAATAAAAAGATATACCATTTTATTTTTCACCATTATTTTATATATTACCATCATTATTAATATTTTATTGAATTATCTGAAACTTTAATTTTCTATATAGGTATAGATATTGTTTTTAAAATAATAGTATTATTAAAGCTAAAGTAATTCAGATTAGTAAATTAATAATTATGTATTAAGCTGTGAGCGGGTCGCTAGTATTACATTTAAGCTAGACTGTGGCTAGAATTAAGTAAATAACTTTGCTAGAATTA
>DWQW01011713.1:0-11271 GCA_018249695.1 Heliconius erato demophoon
CAACGGGCCGGCAGTTGCAGTGACATGGCCCATCACGACGAAATTGTGTGACTCCCGCCGGACCTTCTAAAGTGCGTAACAGATTACATATGACTTATACGCGCTAAATAAGAAGGCGTTAAAAAAAATTAGTGAAATGACTAGAGTGTTTATCATATCCACATTTGTCTTGGACGTTTAAATGTAAATGTTTGTATATATTATATTATATAGTGTATTGTAAATAAGGAGGCCATATCCATCCTATGAATGTTGAACTTCAGAATTTGTTGCTTTACTTTTTAATTGTTTATGTGATGAACGGTAAATAAATTATTTCTATGAATGTGAAAGAAAACGTATAGATATAAATGTGTGAAACACCAATTTTATGACAAATTATAAAAATTGAAGCAATAATTTAATAATGACGTTGATCCTCAACGAGTTGATGATAATTATGATTTTATTCATCATGAAATCTGAACGTTAACTGTGAAGCAACTTGAATATTTTAGTTTTAGGTTCTTTTTTTAACATAGAAGGACCAATAGTGTTGTAAATATGTAAATAATTAGCTAACGGTATAACAGGTTGTAATGATTAACCTATATTCATTGCAATGACTTTGTCATTGACTGATTGAATAGATTCTTGATGTAAAATAATACTATAACAAATAATTTGTTTAATTTCATTTAGCTAAACCTCTGTAAGTATATTAGCAAGATAACCATTATCTGTCTCAATGTATTTAATGATAGCAACAAATTTAGTAAATAAATAAAATTTCGACCGATTTTGGTCACGGCCAATCTCAAAGAGACTAGCCTGTTGAGCAAAAATATTGGAAATTAACTTTTTCCATTGTATTCTATCCTGATATTGGGTTTCATCGAAAAGTATGTTATAATAAATAATGATTTACCTATACTACATTTCCAATGTTAGGCAAAATATTAACAAATTAATTTAACTTAAAACCATACTTTAAACATCATTTTAAAATTTAACCTTAATTAGCATGACGCACAATTGTAGTTTTTATTGCCATATATTCATTATTATATTTTATCTTCTCTCCATTTCTTTACTGCTTCAATTATTTTAAAAAATAAACTTCATTTTTATTCAAATATATTTTTTTTTATTAAAAGTTATCTCTCTGCAAGATCTGAAAAAATTATTGATAGTTGGGTTATATTAAGCACATAATTAAATTTAAGTCCAATTTGGACTTGAAGTATTATTACGTAAAACCCACCAAGCATTGTTGACCTTAACAATATTCAGGCCAACATACATATATTTCAAACATTTTTTTATTGGACCATTGTTATGAAATAAAATAAATTCAAATCTAACTTAGGCAATAATTTATATTTATACTATAGATGTTTTCTTGTTCTAGTTAAAAAAACTGCCAGGTCGAGATCTGTCTCCTTGAACATATATTTTTTTCCTAACCAATTAAATGTATTATAATGCTGAAATATCCATTTTATGGTTTTTATAATATTTTTATTTAAAGTGCACTCTTAGAAAATTCAAATATTTTGTATTATTCGTGATTATTCGTTAGCATCAACTATGTTGGTCTCAGTACTTATAAATACATCAGTCTGTACAGAAATCTAAAATTAAGTTAACGCAGACTAACAATTTTAATAAAACATAATAAAGTATTAAAATGTTTCATTTCAATTCCTTTAAACTAAGAATTTAGATTACAAATTCGAATGGATCGGTGAGAGCGGAAAATATGAAAGATAAAGAAAGTAATGGGAAAAGAAAAAAAGATGAAATTTCCACGGAATTATTCAGGGATGATTTTTTTTATAAAAAACCAAAGCTCAGATTAAAATGAAGCATTCATTACGAGGACGTCGAATCAAACCGTACATTTTTCATCGTTCAGGATTTAAATGTTGATGACTAAATTAACGAATTTGATTCGGCGTTTTCAGAGCATATATACATCTAGAGTGAAGATAGCGTTAAATAATTTAATTTCATTTGATCATTCTATTGGGAAATAAAATTGATAATTGGGGATGAATTCACCTAAAATCAATAAAAATTGAAATAAAATATAATTCATGTATAAGGTACGAGCTTCACGTATGGCCGGTCTCAACTTCACGTTTAACAATCTGTTAATTGATACATATACACATTTATGTTAGGTTTAACATTACGTATAAAGTGTGTGCCAGTGATGAATGACTCAGACTGTTAAACATGATATCCTGAGCTTCGATATTCATGCCGAACAGGAAATATGCACATTGATAGAGATATCCTGGTGATACTTACTTTCCAACTCAGAGCAATTGAGTATTGAATGGTGGAACCCGACGCCCTAAATAATATTCATTCACATATTATAAAACATTTAACACATACTTGAACCACTTGCTTTTAATAGGTTATACGTAAATGGGAACAATTATAACCCCTCATTAGTTTCGAAGTTAAATTCAAAGGGAAACTCAAGTGCACTGCCAATTAAAGTGTTACATTAAATACTCGTTTAAATTTCCATTTCTTCAGGCACTTATTACAAACAGAATTTAATGCTCGACGCTTAACAATATCCGTACTCATCCAAACTGTTGTAAGGCGTCGGTACACCGAATGGTGTGTGGTAGAAATTGTAAGAGAAGGAAAATTATAAGATATGTTTGTTTGAGACTTCAAGTTCAAGGTTCCAGCTTATTTTACTCGAGGGAAAAAATATAAAAAAAGTATGTATCTACAGTCAATTTGAATATTGACGAATTTAATTTTTACAAATATGAATAATATTTATTAATGATATTTTTTATTACTTTAAAATTATAAGTCATTAGAATTTATCTATCAAAATGTGAATTACAACTATTCAATATAATTTTATTGTTTTTAAATATCAACTCAGCTTCAGGCTGTATCCCGCACACAGTAGGGTTGGCAGAGGGAAACTAGTGTTAAGAAATACCATACCCTCTTTTCCGCCGAATTTTGGAGATATTGAGTAGAGCAAGGAAGGAAAAAATTAAATTTTTAACTTCTCCGACAGGGGATCGAACCCACAGTTAGTCGCGTTTACAGACACACTCTTCTGCCCCTGCGCCACAACTGGCGCAACTTATTATTATATCGGAAAATTTTGCCCCATATTGCAAAATCCTTACAAAATAAGAAAATAATAACATTGTATATATCGACAATTAATGAATTACATAATGTTAGACTTGAAAGAAGAATGAAGTTATAATTGTAGCTTATGACTTACGCCATACAACAAAGCGGCTCGCTAATAGAAAATTACATCGTTAGAGTTAACGGTACAACATTTGTTTACAACGCGCGAACCTCGTAAACTTTGTTCAATTTTGATAATAACTGTTGCTAGTTGTTTGGATACTTATTTGTGATACATAAATATTGAAATTATATATTTAAAAATAATTATTTAATAAGGAATTCTTTAAACATAAAATATTAGTTTTTTTAATGATAACGTCCAGTAGGTACGTCTTTAATTGGTCTAATGAGATAGAAAATTATATTGCTTTAAAATTGCTAAATAACCTAACTAATCTTAATATCTTCGTACTAAATTCAGTAATTTTGTTTTCATAAAAAACAGTGAAGTTCATCAATAACTATTTTAATGTCTTAAATTAAATTTCTTACCAATCTTTGTTAAAATTGCTAAAACTAAGCTTTTTATCGACCACACAACATATACCAAGAAAGCAATTAAATCATGTTAGATAGTACTAAAAATATGAAACGTTAAAATAATAAAACAAGCATTTAACAAATATATCAAGAGCCGGACAAAACATTATTGATCACGTATTGAAGTGTTTGAAATAAAATATGAATTGGTTTAGAGCAAATCGTTGTTGATATTCTTTACTATTTGCATAAACGAAAATAGCTGCATTTGATGGTTGTTAAAATATTTTGTCATACAGGTGAATATCTGTGCTTATAATAAAATCGTAACGGATCGGTGTCTGTGCTTTGAAGATACATAAGAAAAAATGATTTTGGGGACCCTTTATTAAGGTGATAGAACACAAAACAATGATTTTTAAATTTTTTATCTGTTTGTCTGCGCGTTTGTTGTCCCTAACCTCAGCATCGGCTCAATCGATTTAAATACAGTTTTCACTATTGGATTCTGGCAAGCTTTCGTTAACATATACATTTATTTTATTACAATCAGTTCATAAATAAAAAAAATGTATTAATTTAAAGTACTTATTTCAACAAATTTGCTAATTGCTATGACAATTATTTCATACAACTGTTTTACTGAATTTGCTGAATCTTTAGCTTTCAATTTGCATGATGACAAAAAACATCGAGATTTCAAAATTTTAAATCGGGATCAGAGTTTATGCAGGAAAAACTGCGCTTGCCGTGCACGCGTATGTACCGTACGTCTAGATCCAGATCACACGAAAACATTACAGGCGTTCATGTATTCGCTAATGACATCTGTCCATCTCATGGCCTTTCAAGAAGACCGTCCAAGACATTGCGTGCTCAATTGCAGTATTCAACGCCACGTTTAGTTTTTGCCAGAGCGATATAATGAAAACACCCATTCCCCCGAAAGGAATTCGAACCCACCCACGACGCTATGCCCCTATACCCACAACGACCTCACATAATTGTATCATCAAATTTATACAAACATACTTTACGACGTTCAAAAGCAAACCCCGACGCCGTCACATTTTACATCTAATAAATTCCATCCATATATAAAGCAAACTAGTAAACGTAACACGGAGCTAATTCCTTACACTGGTTAAATAAGCCATAAAAACAGAAACCCATTACTCTTCGAACATAAAACATCCTCGTACCTTATGAAATCAATCGTGACAGTAATCTACCTGACAGTGATGAGGGTGCATTCGCGAAGGCTTAAGCTGGAGTAGGGGAAGTCTTCGGTGTTTCATAGGATTCGTGTAGTTAATCGGCTGTTTTATACTGATTACCTATTTGCCTTGTGTGGTGTTTGTTCTTGGTAATGTGCTTGGAAGTCATGAATCAGAAGAAGTTTACGTAACTATGTAAAATATTTTTGATTTTCCGATTGGATTAAGGAAAAGTATATGGAAGACAAAAATATATTTCGAAAATATATATATTTTTAGAGCACAGTGAAATTTTAATCCGAGCCTATTGGAAACCGTAAACGAGGCACGCGTTCGAGTGTGTATTATATGTTTTATAAAAATATTTTTTTCTCGAAATTTTGAACAATGTTTACTTTAAAAAAATTAATATACGATAAAAATTTCCTTTAACAGAAACAATACAACAGGTGTTTCACTTTTATATATCGACGAGTACTAAAATGATCGAGGGTAGTGGAAAAATTATTTGAAAACATGCTAATAAAGTTAATAGCCGCCCTGTAGGCTACTCGTTTTCGTTTATTACATCAATGTACCCAATAAAGTAAAACGAGGTATTTGTAAACGACTAATATAATTTCCTCTATTAAAGATAAGTATTATGGAGGCCATCGTGGAGTATGATAATAGGTCACCGTGTGACAGCGATGGTTGTGGGTTAGATCCCCACTTGAGACAATTCATTGCTTTTACTATTTCTACTGGCACGATAAAACGCGGAGTTGAGTCACATCACTCAATATGCAATGTTTCGAATTTTAGCAGAAGGTTAAGATCGGAGGGTTTTCGACTACAATACATACATTTAAAGAACTGAATTTGTAGGCTTAATTTCCACTCGGATATATTCCGCTCTTCGCCTAATTGTGTGTAAGTGGCGGAGCTCAACGCAGCGTTATATCTTCTTACCATAGCGAGGAAATGAACATAACTCATTCTTTCGAAGGGGAATCTAAGCTACCACCTTCGCGATTTCAGTCAGGCGCTGTGTTGCTGTGCTAGGAAATATTTACATAAAAAATATTTATTTCTTTGTAGAAAAAAACTAGTGACAAGACACTATATTTTCAACGAACGTTTTCCGACCGAATTCAAGCTGCCATGTGTTGAGTAGCCATCATGCAAGAGTTGAGTAACTCAACGCCGCGCGCCTTTCTTTATTATAAGAAAATTATAAAAATAAATACTAGTAACCAACCACAATAATATAATTTTAAAAGCATAATATTCTAAAACAGTCCTTTCTACCTTTCAATATACATCGAGTTCACGTTCAAAATTAAATCTTTCGGTCACAAAGCCTCGGATTTTAATATCCGGTGAACAATAGCGTTGAAACAACCGAGATCATGCAAATGTACGTACATGAGCTTATATTTGAAAAATAGATATTTTTAGATGTAAGTAACTGAAACTAGACGGGTTTTAGTAGGTATTTTTTTTATTATTTAGATTAAAGTTCTTTATATTTTTTTCTTTGTCTTCATTCACATAGCAGGGAATGCAAAAGAAACTTGAGAATATAGTGTTGGAACACTCCGTTCCCATTAAGACATTTCAGGTCCTCCTTTTCTGTTGTTTTTTGGAGGTATTGCTCGTTGATTGATGGAACTGAACACCGCGCTTTATTTCTTTACCAGAACAACGAAATGGGAATATTCAATATTTAATTTTTGTCACAGTAGTCTGTGTACGGTTGTGCCCCTGTGCAACGACTGAAATTCCTTCTATATAATATTAACCTAAAACATGTATGTCGATATTCTATACAATACCTCGGCAATGTATAAAGTATGTATATGCTGTTCCACCGGCAATGTACAAACTAAATAGATTGGTCTATATTTCTACATTCGAGCTACAGATTTAGCGGTTTTTAAATGCAAATTAGGTTATGTTAGAAATTTTTCATTAATATGAAAGTAACTAACCTATCCTGTATTTTAAAATTAGTACCGGATTAGTAGTGGTGGTTCAAATTCCGCTACGTTAAAATTTTTATACGTTTCTTAAATATGTTTTTCTTTCCTAAGTTTACAATAACACTTTAAGAAATGTTAAAATAGAATAATTTTATTGATTTAAACAGGTATATATTCAAAATCGTCATCATTTCCTACTCCAATTAAAACGATCAATTTGCAGAATCTAAAGATCGATTAACGTTACATTAAATATTTGATTTACTCTACCTCTTACTACCTCTCAACGTGAACCTTCACTTTGTTTTCCTTTGAATATGAAAAATATTTTTAGATTCACACATCTCTTAAGGTGGTCTTAGAACTAACCACGTTGGATTTCCGCTTTATAGAGTTTATGTTTTGTGTGACAGAAACTGAGGCTGCACGGTGTATATTCGGATTGGAAAAACTAGTTTTAAAAATTTTCTTTTATTGGGCAAAGTGCAACGTTGAGCGGCCTTTTAAAAAAAATTACAATGTCCTAAAATTTGGAAGTAAGTCACAAACGAAGTGTTATAACACTAGGTTTCCACTGGCTAATATATTAAACTTATTTTAGTTTAGGCTTGTCCTATACCGCACATAGCAGGGTAGGTAGGGGGAACCTGGGAACCATAGGTCAAAACATCAATTTTTCTCCAAATTCTGGAGATATTGCGTATTGAGTGGCGGAAATGAACACCGCGCTTGTGCCTCGTTACCATTTGATTTACAGTCACTACTTAGTGCCCCTGCGCCACGACTGGCCTGTTAAACTTAATCAAATAGAAAAATTAGTTAGATTGTTAATCAAACCTCCAACTACTATTATCGCGTCTTTAGTGTGATCCTTCCAAATCTACCACGACGGAGTTTCAAAGACATTTCAGTTATACCTTAGTATACGAGCTTGATATATTCTGAAGCCTATTTTACATACTACTGCTATAGGCACTATAAATACATTGGATTTGTTGAATTACCATAGTAGTGTTAGAGAACAGATAGCTGCTAAGAGATAGCGAAAATAAACATAGATTTATGTTCACACATCTACTTTCAGTTTTGTTTAAGCTGTATCCCACATATAGCATGGTAGGTTAAAATTTTTATACGTTTCTTAAATATGTTTTTCTTTCCTAAGTTTACAATAACACTTTAAAAAATGTTAAAATAGAATAATTTTATTGATTAAAACAGGTATAAACTGAGTTTCTTGCGCCGGTTCTTCTCAGGTCTGAGGCATTAATTTTAGTGAACTGGTGGTAAATTATTTGACGTTCAAAAAATGAAGCATGTAACTTCTTATTTTGAATAAAATTATTTGAATTTGAATTTTGAATTTATATATTCAAAATCGTCATCATTTCCTACTCTAATTAAAACGATCAATTTGCAGAATCAAAAGATCGATTAACGTTTCATTAAATATTTGATTTACTCTACCTCTTACTACCTCTCGACGTGAACCTTTACTTTGCTTTCCTTTGAATATGAAAAATATTTTTAGATTCACACATCTCTTAAGGTGGTCTTAGATCTAACCACGTTGGATTTCCACTTTATAGAGATTATGTTTTGTGTGACAGAAACTGAGGCCGCACAGTGTATGTGAAACACAAGTTTTTAAAATTTTCTTTGATTGGGCAAAGTGCGACGTTGAGCGGCCTTTTAAAAAAAATTACAATGTCCTAAAATTTGGAAGTAAGTCACAAACGAAGTGTTATAACACTAGGTTCCCACTGGCTAATATATTAAACTTATTTTAGTTTAGGCTTGTCCTATATACCGCACATAGCAGGGTAGGTAGGGGAAACCTGGGAACCTATGTCAATACACCAATTTTCCTCCAAATTCTGGAGATATTGCGTATTGAGTGGTGGAAATGAACAAAGCGCTTGTGCCTCGTTACCATTTGATTTACAGTCACTACTTTGTGCCCTTGGGCCACGACTGGCCTGTTAAACTTAGTCAAATAGAAAAATTGGTTAGATTGTGAATCGAACCTCCAACTACTATTATCGCGTCTTAGTGTGATTCTTCCAAATCTACCACGACGGAGTTTCAAAGACATTTCAGTTATACCTTAGTATACGAGCTTGATATATTCTGAAGCCTATTTTACATACTACTGCTATAGGCACTATAAATACATTGGATTTGTTGAATTACCATAGTAGTGTTAGAGAACAGATAGCTGCTAAGAGATAGCGAAAATAAACATAGATTTATGTTCACACGTCTACTTTCAGTTTTGTTTAAGCTGTATCCCACATATAGCATGGTAGGTAGAGGGACCCTGGGAACTTAGTTTTAAGACACTTCCGTTCTCCAAATAACGCCGCATTCTTGGGATATTGCGCGTTGAGTGGAGGAACTCAACGCCACGCTTTTCATCGATACCAGAGCCTTGCTCTGGTATCGATGAATATATGATAATTAAAATATTGAAAAAAAATAATTTCCTCAAGTGGGAATCATACCCACAACCTTCGTGTTTTCACATATACTCTTCTATTAAGACACTTCCATTTCTACTTATCGCCGCATTCTTAAATCATATTTTTGAGTGGTAAAACTCAACGCCGCGCTTTACCTCAGTACCAGAACGAAGAAATTAAAATAATAAATACTTCTTTTCCCTGAATGGGAATCGAACCCACAACCGGTAGCGTTTTCAGTACCACGTTTGTACTCCTGCGCCATGACTGGTTCCATATATGAATTTAATTACATAATATATAATATATCAAAGGAACATACATTCATATCTATATGGAAATGGTTTAACGATGCCCGAAATATTTCTAAGAACAACAAAACATCAATCATCGTCTTAATAAATTGTGTGTCGTATTGCGTACGTTTTGAATAATATACTAATTTTGAATAATATACATAATTATATATCGTCGTATATACGAATATGTATATAAGTACATTTTATTATAGCTACACGCTGTACCTCGCGTATTTGCTATACGCGAGGTAGGCATAGGGAACCTAGTACTGACTTTACGCCAAATTCTCGAGGCATAGCGTGTAGAGTGGCGGAACACAACGCTGCGCTTTGCGCCGTTACCATAGCGATTAAATGTATGTATTAAATATTTCATCCCTCTCAAGTGGGAGCATCGTAGTGGACATTGAACCCACAACCAATTTGCAGATACACAATTCTCTGCACGTGTGCGCTACGACGGCCTTATTCGCACTTTTAAAGTTTTTCTTACTTGCACTAAATAGAATGAAAATATAAATCAAATCAGCTCCACGCTGTATCCCGCACACAGCAGGGTAGGCAGAGGGAACCTAGTGTTAAGACACGTAAAGTTCTGCCGAATTCTGGAGGCATTGCGTGTTGAGTGGTAGAACTCAATGCCGCACTTTGCCTCGCCACCAGAGCACAGAAATAGAAATATAAATTTAAATAAATATTTCATCTCCTCGAGTGGGGATCGAACTCACAACCAGTCGATTTTACAGTCACATTTGTGCCCCTGCGCCACGACTAGCCTCTGAAATATATATATTTTTTTCAAATCAAAAATTTTTAGTTCCAACCATTTTATATAACGTATCCTCTCAACTATCAATGTCACATCGAACAAATTACTTTACTTGGAAGCTGAAATTTTAAACGGTCTCTTTTATATGAAATAAAATGAAATGTCCGTCTGTGATTTTGTAATAACTTCAATTTGTTACAAAAATAATCTGAGCTGGGCTCTTTCTTTAAATAAAATATCTATAGAAATGGTCAAATTTTAAGTAGAATTTAAAGAAATTAATATTGATAATGAATAATACTTATTTCAACGCTAGCTGATTTGGGCACGTCGAACGAATGAGTGATGAAAGAATGGCAAAAAAGATTTATGATGGAAAAGTGAGTGGTAAGAGAGGTAGGGGGAGACCTCGGTTGATCTTCGAAAACACAGTATCAAAGATACTGGAGGAAGGTCACATAAAAAGCATGAGGTTCCCTCGGAGAGCATGTATGAAGAGGTTGATGACAATGGACGAGGCGAAAGAGGTATGTAGAGACCGTAGCGTTTGGCGCTCCGTTCTCTATGACTGCCCCGTTAGGGATAAAGCGTGAAGCTAAGTTATAATATTTATTTATATGTTCTTTAACATTTTTTCTTCAGTTTAGCTATACGCTTTATCCCATACTAACGGCCTACTCGCGGCTTCACCCACAAACCACTTGTAATACTTTTATCTTGTTGCATTTGCGAACAGATTGATAAATTTAATCAAGAACAACTTGTTTTCATAATTCTGAGAAAGGAAGCACTACGTAGCTGCTTAAGAGGATGTCATCGGCGGCAAGGGCGCCCCCTTTGGGGCTCGAGGCTTGGCTTGCGGCCGTAAACAGAGCGTTGATATGTTTTAATTTTACATTTTCTCGAAAAGTA
>DWQW01011714.1:0-11271 GCA_018249695.1 Heliconius erato demophoon
TTAGAAGGTGATATGATTATAAGATGACTTTAAGGTTGTTTGTTTGTTTACTCAAAATAAGCACATTTTAAACAGTGTCAATGTATCTGACGTATAGCAGGGTAGACAGAGTAAATTTAAAGTTAAGGTCATCACTTTCCAATTTTCCACCCAATTTTCTAGACATAGAGGGTTGAGTGGCGTAACTCAACGCAGTACTTTGTCTTGTTATTAGAGCGAAATAAAAATAATTCCATTTTTGGAGTAAGAAACGAACCCGTTGTGCTTACAGATGTTATTAAATCTCTCAAAAATCGTATAATAAGTTGACAGAACTTGCCGATATATAAATGTGTGCTCAAATTTACTCCCTACATTAGACGACTATTCAAAGCAACCTATCCAGAATGACATGCCATCAAAGAGCCCTGGAAAATCTAGATTGAAATATTGAACATTTGTACCGATTTGCCCGACCTTTGACCACAGCAAAACGAATCGGATCGATAGATGTCCTCCGTGACAGGCTATATAAAGCTGCATCTGGTACACTTTTGCTATATTCTCTATATAAATGAAGTGAACTCTTAGTAAAGGCTAAGGTCGTAACACGTGCTATTGTAAGTGCTAAAGGTTGTGGGTTCGATTCCCATTCGAGGAAATGAAATATTAAATATTTTAATTTTTCTTCGCTCTGGTGACTAACGAGGTAAAACGGAGTGTTGTTTGCGAGGTTCCGCCACTCAATACGCAATGACCCTAGAATGAGGAGGCGGAGAATGGGAAATGGAAATGTCGTAAAGAGAGCTAATTGTCTTAACACTAGGTATCAAATAAAGTTAACGTAAGTTACTGGTCACATTACCTACAACACAAAATTAATCAATCGAATCAATTTGACTATAGTACTTACATGAATTATTCATAAGAGTGTGAATCGAACCTTCTACCATCGCGATTATAGTTAGACGATGTGTCGCTGTGCCACGACGGTCTACGTAGTTCGGTACAAAATTTACATAATATTATCTTACATATCCTGTTTGTATAGAACATTATATAGTATAATTGAATATATGAATAATAATCATAGTAAAGTTATTTTAGAAGAAATATACACAGTTTTATTCTTATATTTTTGCTACTGAAAGATACTGAAATGGTAGAAATATTTCAAATGAAAATTTCAAACCAAATATTATTATGTTTCACAGAAAATGTGTAAAAATTGCGAAAATTAAAATCTTATTGTTTTATTTTTTAGATTCACGCTGTAGGTATATCCCATAGCTCATAGCAGGGTAGGCAGAGGGAACCTAGGAACCTGGGGATATGACACTCTGTTCTCATTAATACACGTCCGTTCCCTATTTCTAGATGCATTGCATATTGAGTGGCGGAACTCGCCACGCTTTGTCTTGTAATCAAAGCGACGAAATTAAAATAATCCGTTCTCCCGAGTGGGAATCAAACCCACGACCAACGCATTTACAGCCAGACGCTATATACGCTACGCCATAGTGACCTCAAACTTCCAGCTTCCTTCCTTCAATAAAATGTACCGGAGAACATTTAAAAAAAAATTACGGCACTTTCCTTCCTTTTGTGTGGGATCTATTGTGATTGCATAAATGGTTTTTATTTAAACCTAGAATAAAGTGAAAAGACTTTTCGACTTTCCAAGTACTTTCTTCGGGCGGAATAAATTTAACGTTCCAGCAAGAAGATAAAACAGGGCGCTATTCTTAACGCGCTTCTTTAGATAAATATACCTATTTAAAGTTGAATTTAGTTTTCGGGTATAGTTATTTAAAATAGTTTCGTGCTTTATATTTTAGAGTAAAACTAATGAAAGCCACAGGCCAATCGTGGCACTGGGGCACAAGTAGGTAGGTAGGTAAACTGGTTGTGAGTTCGTTCTCCACTCGAGGTAATTAAATATTTATTTAAATCTCTTTTTTCATTTCTCCGCTGTAAAGCGCGGCGTTAAGTTCAGCCACTCAACACGCAATGCCTACAGAATTTGGCGGAAATTGGGGAACGGAGTGTCTTAACGCTATGTACCTTCTGTCTACGCTGCAGTGTGCGAGATACAGCGTGGATCTGAATATAAAATTAATTATGAAAAATAATATATTATCGATGAAACAATCAATAAAAAAAGTTTATTTTAAGTAGGTATAATTAGTATTAAAGTATAGATTAAGTCAAGTCACTGTGACACATTTGCCAGCTGTCTGTGTTAGTAAGTTGGTATTAGGTTCATATTCATTCGTAATAATATTTTTTTGGGGATGTATATGGCAAATCTTGTTCAATTCTTGTGCAGTCAATATTTCAATTTGAATAAAGAATACTTAGAAGTAATTTTTCACATTAGTAAATGTCTAATGCGATTAACTTACGAAAACATAAAAAATATAAATTATGTTTTGGACTCTTGCATTAGCTTATAGAATAAAGTGATTTTTTATATGGTGATATAAAGATTGTATTATATTGTATAGGTCGTCGTGGGGTACATAACATACATACATTGTACTCGTAAAAATAGGCATTCCGTCTTATAACATGGTATCCAACTATACCTACAACAGTATTATTTATAACATATTTACCAAAATTAGGCAAGTGAATACAGTTCGCGAGGCTTAAACTTAATGAGCTTTGCATTTGTGTAAGTGATTATAAAAGTAGAGTCAGAAATAAAATTAAAAATCAAGTTTATTATTTGAAATCAATAATATTATTAAATTTAGGGACTTATACGCTGAACATTTTGCTGCTGCTGCTGTCTTGTTTATGAGTTAATAGGGAATCTATGCGTTATATATAGGTATCTGTCTGTCTGTCGGTCTGCCTGTCAGCTTGTCCGTCTTTCTGTCTGTCTGTCTATCAAGAGAATATAATATATCGCAGGAACGCTTTGAGATATCGAGTTGAAATTAAAACCATATACTTGGATGTACGGCCTGATAATTTCCTGAAAAAAAAAATCAATTCTACAGTTACTTAAAGAAAAGATATGGACGTTTATATAGTAAAAAAACGCGTATATAAATGCTATAAATGGAATCCAAATAAATAGGATATTTCCGATTGACCTAGAATTATGAAATTTGGCAGCTAGCATCTACAGATAGTACTAGTTAGTACTATCTAGTTAGTAGTCAAATCCTAAAAATATTAGCCTTAAAAGGGGGACAGAATTTGGTATTAAGGCCTTTATTTGGTATTATGAAAGGGCTCTGGCTAAGCTAAGCGTGAATTTCAGGAAACGCTCGAGACCTCCTATTTTTGTATGAAACCCTCGGTGGGCCAGCCAGGCTCGCGCTTGTCTGGTTTTTTAGGCAGAGTGGATAGGGACATAGTGGGGAGACATTCTGCTTCCTATTTTCCATCCAATTTTCGAGACGTTACGAAATAAGTGGTTGTGGTAGTAACTCAACGCTGCGCTTTGCCTTGTTACCAAAGAGAGGAAATTATATAATTCATTCTCCCGAGTGCGAATTGAATCCAATTCACCAACCCAAATCAAAATCTCAAATATAGACAAAAATAACCTCACATCGAAAAATTATATTCTAACATTCTTGACGAAACGTCATAAATTTGACAAATGAAGAAGAGTTGTTGTCGAATCAAAGTAATTATAATGAGCTCGGTGACAGCTCGATAGATTGCAATTAACGCCACTACCAACAGATACAAAGGCAAAACTTTAATTTAGAAATATAAAATCCTGGTTATATTTAAGCAATATTTGAAAATATGTTTTATTTTTTGTGATAAATAAAAACAGAAAGAGACAAATCTTTTCAAGTAAGTTTAAATATTTATAGGTCACATAAAAAATTTTTTTAGGGTTCCGTACCTTTTAAAGATAAAAGGAACCCTTACCCTTATAAGATCACTTCGTTGTCCGTCCGTCTGTCTGTCTGTCAAAAGCTTTTATTTCAGGAACACTTGGAGACATCAAGTTTAAATTCAAACCATATATGTTTACAGATCTACGGCTCTATGATTTCCTAACAAAAAATCTATTTTTACATATACTTAAAAAAGATATGGCCGTTTATATTCAAAAACCGCGTATTTTGATACTATAAATGGAATCAAAATTCATAGGGTAGTTCCGGTTGACCTAGAATTATGAAATTTGACAGCTAGCATCTACACACATTACTAACTCAGGAACAAATCTGAAAACTATACATTTGTGGTTAAGTACTAAAAAATTATAGCCTTAAAAGGACAGCAAAATTTGGCCGCTACTTCAAGTGAGGTGAAAGACAGACAGATGAAAGAGCTCTGGCTAAGTTAAGCTTGAATTTCAGAATAAGCTCGAGAGCTCCAATGCTTGTACGGAATCTTCAGTGGGTGAGTTCGACTCGCACTTGTCCGGTTTTTTTATAGGTACGTTCATCCAAACTAATATTATAAATTTATTGTATTGATCCATTTGTTTATTTATTACAGTTTCACACCTATTGTGTAGAAAAAGTGAATCTTTTTCTACCATTTGAGTTTGCCAAAATAAATGTTTTTATTTCGTTGAAAATAAAAATATTGGTTTGTGTTCAGCGTTTCAGTTCAGTCCAAGGCAACTGTATATTTTTTATCTGTATGTATTTCCGCACCAGAGAACTTTAATCTTTTAGATTTTTCTAACCGCTTTATACATGGATAGGATGTGACGGTAAAATCCAAAACCCTTTAAATCAGACACACATAAGAAACGAAAATATTAATATGTCCCGGCTGATAATCGAATCCAAATCTATCCCAAGGTAACAGCAATTTAAACTTTAGAAATATGATGCCATCCAGGTTATATCTAATTGGAAAGCCTATGGTTGTGTATTCAATCCCTCGATGCAATTACTTACTCTTATTTCCTCACTATAAGCCGGAATAAGCCGCAGCGTTAAGTTCTGCCATTCAACACACAATACAGGGATTTAGGGCAAAAAGTGGAGAACTGAGTGCCTTAACACTATGTTTCCTTAACCTACACTTCTATATAAGAAAAAATCTTAAAACCCGTAAAAAAACATTCACTCACAAAAAACCAAAATTTTTTTTTGTAACTCTACAACAAAAAAAATCTATAATAAGTACTTACATACGATGTTCGAAGTACACAATTTGCGGTTACTAATTCCCCTGTCAGATCACGCGACTGTTATCAATCATGGAGGCGGAGAGGCGAGGAGAGGCGAACTGATAACGACCTTTTTGAATACACCTCGTTGTAGGTATAGTAGGTAATACCTATATATATATATATATCTTGATATTTTTAGCGATATTATTCGTAATTATTGTTTTGAGTAATATTTTTTTGAATCATCTATATTGATTTTGTTTACATTTATTGTAAACTTGTTAACATAATTATGTTATACTGTTTACCTATATAAAAAGTTTGTTTGTTTGTTTGAATGCGCTAATATCAGAAATTAGTTATAGCTTGGTTCCTAAGGATTGGTTGGATGATGAGGTAACTGTTTGGTTAAGTGCGTTAATCTCAGGAAGTACAGGTTGGCATTGGAAAATATTTTTGCTTTAGATAGTCTATTTATCAAGAAAGGCTATATGACATCAAGTTAATTGTTTCAAAATAACTCACTGCAACTGTTGTCAGAACTACCTTTAGAATTTGGTCTATGCGGGCGAAGGCGCAGGTAAGAAGTATTTATAGTTTTATTTATATTATTTATTTAAATAAATAATGTAAATAAAACTGAACTCAACGCCGCGCTTTGCCTCGTGCTTACATATGGGTACCTATATGTCTACGCATTGTCGTAGCGTCTTTTTGAAAGGTAAAAAGTGAAAACACAGTGTCCAATCTTCTCTAATATAGAAATATCGGTCAAGCGAACATCAGATTGAGATTAATTGAATGAACTGCATACATAAATTTCTAATGGTTTCTTTCCTTAATATAAAAAAATCAGCTTCACGCTGTATACTGTACCCAGCAAGGAAGGCAAAGAGAATTTAGTTTTAAGACCCTCCGTTTTCCACTTTCCGTCGAATTCTGGAGGCATTGCGTGTTGAGTGGCGGAACTCAACACCGTGATTTGTCTCGAAACCAAAGCGAAGAAATAAAAATATAAATTTAAACAAATATTTTATTTTCCCGAGTGGGGGTCGAACCCACAATCAGTCGCGCTTACAGTCGCGCTTACACACTTGTGCCCCTGCGCCATGGCTGGCCTCATTTTTTCATAATTTTTCGGATTTTTTCTTTTTTTTGTGCTCCACGGGACCGTATGTACATATGCAATTAATTTCATCAATTTTAGCTTGATACTTCCTTGAAATCTTCAGATAAATAGCTTCAACAAACATGTAGACAGACAGACAACAAAGCAATCCAATAGGAGTTCCTGTTTTTCCTTTTAAGGAACAGAACCCTAAAAAAGAAAATTCATTACAACGTACTCTGTGATAATTCTCGTTTCTAGACCGTTTAAAAGCTTTTTAGTTTTCATTACAGCATTTTAAAGCACTGCACTGCACTGAAAAAAAGCTGTATTTTTTTAAATATAAACGAGGTCTTAAGTTCCATTATTCTAACGCCTCGATAAATAACGCTAATGTGGTTACTTTACAGCTCCAAAGGAATTAAGAGGATATTTAAGATTCTCGGTTAAATGAATAGTTTTGTGTATATTAAAACATATTTTATATTAAAAAGAAAGCTCGATTCAATTTGTGATTGTTTGTTAGTTTTTGGAGTTTATTTTTTATATAAGTTTTTATAATGAATAAAATTGTCTATTAATTAGGTAAGCTGAGGGAACCTGTTCAAACAGTATCGCCTAACTCCAAGGCTACTGTATGTTGAGTAGAGTATGCTTTGTTACCAGAAGGAGAAAATAAGTCATAATCCAAGTGAGAATCGAATGTTATATTTAGACGATGTTATTGTGCTGTTGCGCCGCAACGACTTCAAAAAACTTTTTCAATTTTCTTATATACTATTTACTATAGAAAAAGCCTTTTTCAAAGTTCCTTGAAAGCGGCAATAAAAAGAGATAGGTATCGACAAAATATATAAAACCTCACAAGAAAGTTTTATAGACGAAGTAAAGTAAATTGGAAGACACGACTCGACACGTTCTGATTTATCAACCTTATTTCTACCAATTTAACTTGAGATGAATGGTGGACGAAGATTCTGTTATTTTGATTGATAACTTATTCTGTTTAATTTTCATGTGAATAAAAAAAATCTTCACGTTGTATTCCGTATATAGCATGGTAGGCAAAGGAATCTAGTGATAATATACTCCAATCCTCTCTTTAACTTAGTGTTAAAACACTCGATTCTCGATTTTCCACCGAATTCTTCAGGCATTGAACATCAGATCGAATAATTTCTATTATTTGATTTGATGTTCGAGCAATGATATTTCTTTTCCTTTTCACTACGACTGGACTCTGGCAAGTATTAATTTGTATTTTAAAGAGAAGATAGATAGAAGAAGAGCCGAAGAGCCTACACCTAAACGTGGGTTACAAGTTCCTGGCACTCTTTGCTCGTCGCCCTGCACGCAATGGGCATCAGACCAATGAATTCAAAGAAATATAATATCTTCTTTATTGGCATAGTGACTTTTGTCATCTTCTCCTAACCAACAGATCTCTTTGAAAGTTTTTCTTATCAAATTGGAAAAATAAATATATTTCAAATTATTCCTCCACGAACTACTTGAGCTCACAAAAGGTTTAATATGACTGCAATATACTTTTTCTTTTTCCTTTCAAGGAAATACATAAATTAAAATATTTTAAAAATATTTTTCAATATTTATTATCATCGCGTGCACATTTATTAGTTGCTTTATAGCTTTAGAAGCTTCAGAAATCACGATTGTCAAAACATAATAATAAATAATTTTCCAATAACTTTTATAGTACGAACGCTAAATCGAAGTTGGTTTCCGTAGCGGTCTGATTTATAGAGATTCTTTGCAATTTCGAAATTTAACATGAAAAATTTCTTGTTCCTTCGCAGTTCAACTTTTACAGTGTAAAAGATACTCGGTATTTTAATTGAACAAGTTTAGTTTCTTCTATTTGTGTTCAAAATGTAAAGAGTTGATGTTAATATTATGCTTGAATTTGTACTTTAAAATATTTTAAGTTTCTTTAGGCACTATACATTTAGCGCATATCTGTATGTATGTGTATACTTTCTGTATGAATATTATAAAGTGTTTACTTGTTTGAACACGATAATCTAAAGAACTACAGTTTCAAATCGTTTTTTTTATATTTGAGATCCTATAGGCTACATTTCATCACGTTAATCTTATATTTAAATATTGAAACTACACAGAACGATTAGTCTGTACCTTTTTTTTAACTTTTTCAAAATTATCAGCTTAAAATATCTTTCTTGTTCTCAACAAAACATAAAAAATCCCGGGCTTAGGATGTGTCATGTCTCATATGCTACTCTGGTTATATCATTGGTTTGACCATAGACGAACAACCATGGCTTTAGCATTTTCCATCAACATTAACCATCAAATATAATCATTTTTTAGCTTTACGCTGTATCCCGCACATAGCAGAGTAGAGCATCTAGTGTTAAGACACTCCCTCTGTTTCTCCATTTTCGATTAATCTGAGATATTATACGTGTTGAAAACTTAAATCTGCACATTGTGATGTCACCAGGAAATGAAATATTAAATTATGCGTTTCAGTCCAGATAGCTTACGCCTTACATCATAATCTTCTAACATTATAAAATATTAATAGCCAATTAAATTTGAATCCACTATCGAGTCCCAGTTGACAACCATCTAGGCAGTGTTTATAAATAATAAAAACTCATAACATACATCTAAAGTACTAAAAGTTTGGAGTGCTGTAAGTTCCTTTGAGATTAGATTAACCTAAATTCAAAATTAAACAAGTCAGGGTCTTAATTAAGAGGGTATTTGTATAATTATGTGCTAATTTGATCCCTTGGGATAGTACGTGGGGAAGTCCCGGGGTAAACACTTGTTTTATACGCTCCGTACGTTTTCTTAGATTTAATGTAAAATTTGTAGTGATTTTTAGAAATGTATATTATATATATTTTCGCAGCTTAGCGTTGCAACCCACTTACAGCAGGGAAGGCAGAGGGTGTGTTACCGCTTAATACCCAATTTTCCGAGAATTCAGCAGAAAATGAGAAACAAAGGGCGAATTAACTATAGTGCCGGTCACGTTCACAGTCCTATCTCATATTTTTCTATGAGACATATTCTTATATCCGTGATTGGACCGGACCTGGAACGGAACGATAATATGAATTCTCTCATTGTATGAGGACATATAAGAATATCTTTTAACATATTTAACTTATTTTAACTTAGTGTGACGCCGGCCGTGGCGCAGCGGCACGAGGTGTGACTGCAAAACCGACTGATTGTGGGTTCGATCCCCACTCGAGGAGATGAAATATTTACTTAAATTTATATTTCCCTCTAGGTTCCCTCTGCCTACCGTGCTGTGTGCGGGATACAGCGTGAAGCTAATTTAATTTTTTTTTTTTTAGTGTGAGTCAAAATATCTTCAAATCGAATTATCTTTACATTAGGTTCTCTTAACACGAAGTGCCAATCCTGCTAAATACAGGGTGAAGTTGAATTAAATATGGTTTAATTATAAATATTTTAAAACCGTACAACCTCTTCGTGTTTTCTCCACACAACGTGACATTGGCGAAGTGATATGTGCTCTACTGGCACGCTAGGAACGCCATAATCAAAGAACCATACCATACCAAATATTTTTAAAAACCGTTTTAAATGTTTATAAAAAAATAAATAGAATATATTTATTTGCACAATGTATGTAATTAATTTTTTAATATAAATTCAGTTGCATACTGCCGCAAATTCTGTTAGCGGTTACAAGAGGACCATTACCGAGGCACCTGCAGTGAATATTTGAACGACCGCTGTATTCATCTAGCACGGTCATTTTATTATGATTATAGCGAAACATATTGTCAAATTTAAACAAAATAACTTATTTGTTATGTAAAATAAATAATTATACAGGTTTAAGATAATAAACATTTTAAAGAACTACTTACTGATATTTTGAAAGAGCTGGTGATAAAAAATCGGAGATTCAAAAAATGTTTTTTTTTTATCTTCACGTTGTATCGCGTATGTAACACGCACTCTTTGCAACATTGCGGCAACCCGCAATACTCAATTCACTCAACAGCGGAACTCAACGCCGCACTTTGGCTGGCTACCTAGTTAGGAAACAAAAATGGTTCATACTCCCAAGTGGAAATATATCCCATAATCATCGTGTTTACAATCAGACACTGTGCCGCTGTACCACGACGGTCTCAAATAAATGTTTTTTTTTATTTAATTAATGTTTTTTATTTATTTTAAGATTTACTTAATTAATGTCTTTTATATAAAATTAAGGGGCAATCCATTCTCCACTCTGGACCTATTTAAGTATATTATGTTTTGAACCACATTATTTTAGAAACGAATTTTCGATTTTTTTAGAATCAATTCATTTCAGCGTGAAATCTCCTTACGATCTTGACAAAAATGATCTTGACAAACAGACAGAAAGATCGACAAATAGACAGTGTGAAATTCTAAAGACGAGAATTTACATAGCATAGTCAACGCAAGCAAAGTAGCGGACTACAGCTCGTCTAATCCAATATCACAGTAAAGTACTAATTGAAGATACGCGAGATGATAACCAAATGAAGTGGTCTTTTGAAAGTCATTCACAATATAGAAGTCGAAAGTCAAAGACAGTCCAATTAATAGGTTGATTTGAGATCAGATAATTAAAACTTGCTAGAATTGAGCTATTTCAGATCGATACGGTCTGGGTCGGTGGAACGGGTCTAATGTATACTGTGCGTGTCTGTACTAATAACGTTTTGGTAAGAAAATGATAAGTAGATGGTAGGATGGTGTGTTATACTTTTAAACGAATAAAAACTCTTTATTTATGTAGCCTATGTGTTATCTCTTATATAATAAGACAGTAAAAATATTTTGTCTGTACATTTAGTAATTTTGACTGAAATCGATAGAGGGACACTTAAAAAGAATAATAGAAAGCAAAAATATTTTTTTTGAATTTCTTATCTGTCTGTCTGTCTGTCTGTCTGTCGACATATTTCTGTCCGCATTTTTCTCTGAAAGTACTGAACCGATTTACTTGAAAATTTCACCAATTGCTTTGTTTTAACTCAACTTAGGTACTAAAGTTTGGTTCATCAAA
>DWQW01011715.1:0-11271 GCA_018249695.1 Heliconius erato demophoon
GAGTAGAGAGGTACTTGCTAAAATCTCTTTACTGCTTAATTACATATAAAGGTATTACTTTTACCATAAATTTCTTAGATTCATTTTCATTTTTCATGTTATATTTGTGTATATTTTTAGATTGCTTGAATTTCGTTCTTTTTGAGAACATCTTGTCGCCAGATATATTTAAATGCATAAGACAAGGACCGTCGTGTAAAACTGCTAAGTCGCTGTCTTCAGCCTTCGCTCGCTTAAATTCACATATATTTTCATACGTCGTTCCGTCTGTAGCGCAAACAGGTTGATTTGAAGGACAATCCCAATTAGAAGCATAGCCGTTTTGTATAAACAATATGAGAAGAACTTTCACTAAAAATAAAGTTAATTTAGTATAAAATTACAGTTTTAATGTTAATTAAATTAAAAAAAATCGAGAAATAAAATTACGTTTCTTTTAAATTGTTACACAAATGTATATAACAATTTTTGCATCGCGGCGTGAACAATTGTATTGATAAATAATTATTGTAATCAATTTACATAAATCAGTAGACTCTAATTAAATATAAAATATATTAAAAAAATATGAATTATAACTAAATTATTAACGAAATTTGCCTTAACAAAAAATGAAGTTGATACTTACACAGCAATAACATGATTATGTATTTGATTTTAGTGAAGGAAAACTTATCGCCTCTACATTGTGGCCTGAAGCGTACATAATACATATACTCGTTAGCTCTACACTCCATACCAGCATTCCTCAAACTATGGGTCTCAAGCATTTGCTTGAAATTTGAAAAAAAAAAAAACATAAACATTATCTATATAAATTGAGGACTGTTTTAGTAAGAAATAGTCTATTTCTTTTCGGTTCCGTTTAATATTTATTAAATAAATATTATTAAAAAAAATACTTATTTAGAAAACGTATAAAAATTTGAACGTAGCGGGACTCGAACCCGCGCCTCCTGGAAACCGACCGGGACAGATTTTTTTTTCTTTCCTAAGTGTGGAATAACAATGTTTAAAAATAAATATTATTAAATTTTAGTAGTGACTCAGCACTCCAGAGTCTGGGCCAGGCCCACCATTATTTTTACATTTTACGCTTTCAGCCCATTTAACTTTAAGAACCACTGGTTTATACTGTAGTAGTCATTAAAATTTACATACGTTTAAAATTTTCTCCAATTTACAGGTAAAACTTGTTAAAACTGCTTTTTAATATTAACTTATTTACGTGTGCATAAATAATATGCTTGCAACTTACGTAATGTATTGTAATTGTTAAAAAAAATCAAGAGATAATTTATTTCACCATCATAATTAATATGTTAAGATCGCAGATAAAATATTCTTTGAAATTTAAAACGACTAACTCTTATTAATTAATTGTATTCAAATAAAAAAAAATACTAAGGAAAAAATCTAAGATTATAATATAATGAAATATACTGTTTCCTCTATGGTTGTTCATAAATTATGTTACAAAGTCATATTTTGTAACTTAGTTATACAAAAAAAAATATTGCTAAATTAAGTTAAAAAATATGACAGGAAAATCAAAATTATAATTCACATTCACATTAAAAATAAGTACAAAATTAATAATTTGGCCCATGAGGGGATCGAACCCGCGACCTTCGCGTTATTAGCACGACGCTCTAACCAACTGAGCTAATGGGCCAGTGGACAACGTTCTGAAATTAGGAAACAGATACTGATAGTAATAATATAATATAAATACTATAGATAATAATAGAATATGTTCCTTTCTTTTTTAATTAATACATTATTGTTTTTATCTTTATAAGTGAAGTGATCAAAACTTAATTTATAAAGTTCATAGAGCTTAATGTCTATATATAAAAAAGTCTAGTTATATTTAAATATTTCCTTTTGAAAATTGAATAGCTTTTTTATATTATTGTTCAAAATATGGTAAACAGTTTTAGATTCAGTGACAGATGGTCAAACACCGTGCCCTTAGACGCGTGTTCGGTCGTCGCGTTGGAGATCACAACATATGGTCACAGATCATATTCCTTTTACATAGAAGCCGTACACGAGTTGTTTAGACCAAACCATCACGTTTTATACCAATAGTTCGCATAAAATTTTATAAAAAACACTTTAACCGTTGGTTGTCAATTGTGAATATGTGTACATATGACTAGATTATTACATTCTTGCTTCTACTCATAATATGCTGGTAGGCTCTATTATTTAGTCACTAAAATGGGGTTTTTTCTTAGCGTCACGCTATATCCTACATACAGAAGGGTATGCAGAGGAAAGAGAGGAAGGTACTCTGTTCCCCATATTCTGCCCAATTCTGTAGGACTTGAGTGTTGAGTGGCGGAACTCAACGCTGCGCATTGCCATCAGAGCGGAGAAATGTAAATATTAAATTTTTCATTCAATATTTCTATTTCTTAAGTCACACTTTATGCGCCACGACTGGTGCAAAAAAAAGGAAACAAAAATATTTTTTTCGATCGAACTTACAACCATCGCGTTCATCATGGCATCGTTCTCGATGGTTTTATAATAGTACATATTTATTTGTAAACATTTATTAATTTAAATGATACAGCAATCTGATAACATATTTCACCTGATAATGAATCTAACTTCCTTTGTGATATTTTGACGTAACGTCGTAACATGTAAGAACGTCGATTCAATTCAACATTCAATATAATAAATAATAATATATAGTGTCATTCTCACGCTAAGAATTATTGTAAACATTATCTTGAACTTTCTTGAAGTGTTATTTAATAAGTATGTTTTATAAGTATGTCAGTTAGTTGAGTATATAATATTTATTTAAAATTAAAAATTAAATCTAATTGGCAGAGGGAACCTAGTGTTAAGACACTCCGGTTTCCACTTTCCGCCGAGTTCTTTGGCATTGCGTGTTGAGTGGCGGAACTCAACGCCGCGCTTTGCCTCGAGACCAGAGCGAAGAAATGAAAATATAAATGTAAATGAATATTTCATCTTCCCGAGTGGGGATCGAACCCACAACCAGTTGATTTAACAGTCAGACTTTGTGCTCCTGCGCCAATATTTACGTGAAAATATAATAAAATTTAGTAGGTAAATAGTGTTCTTTTTTTATAATTATGTAACAATCGTATATGCATATTTTAATAAAGAAATTAAAAATGAAAATAATTTTATAAAAAAAAAGTATTTAGAACCTATTAAAGAAATATTTTATTATCTATATATTTATTTGTATGTTGGTTGTTTCTTATAACACTGTAAACAACTTGTCTATATTGCCATAGTCTACTTAATATTCTTTAATTTTATTTAAAAAATTGTATATTTATGTCTAAAAGTAAATAAATAAAAATAATGTAGATACGTGATTAAAATATATTTAAGTGTAAAAAAATATAAACTCCATTGAACCATTGATACTAAATTGACCTTTAAAGGTTACGCAGTTATTGGAATACACAACACTGTTATGGGTGCAGAGCATAATTGCAAAATTTGAGAGAGCGTTTTTTTTAAACTTTAATGTCATTTTGCTTGTACTTATAGAATGATTTTATAATATAATTTCAAAACGTTTTTTAATCATAGTAAGCCAAAAGTGTGGATCATTTTTGACGAAACAAGATTTATAGGTCGATTTTTTAGTACTCTGTATGAATAGTATTTAGTTTTAGTGGAACAGTTGATTTTGGTTTTTATATCTAGTAGTTTATGTACATAAACCAATTAACGGTTTATCTATATTAGTTTTAATTTTTTTCTAGTTTCACGCTGTAGTCCGCTTGTAGGAATATCATGTATTTAACATTTAGACACTACACTTCTCAGTGCGTGTTGAGTAGCGGAACCCAACGCCGCGCTTTGCCTTGGTACCAGAGCGAAAACATAAAAATATTAAATATTTCATTGAGTTTACAATCACACGCTTATGCTTCGGAGACACTGAATTCTATTTTTCGTTAACTTTAAGAGAATTTTTCGGAATTTAAGAGAATATTTACTTAATTGAATTTCACGATGATGAAGGAGTGATTACTCAAATTTATTAATAAAATAAATAAAAAATAAATCAGCTTCACGCTGTATCCCGCACACAGCAGGGTAGGCAGAGGGAACCTAGTGCCGAATTCTGGAAATATTGCGTGTTAATTGGCAGAACTCAATGCCGCTTTTGCCTCGACACCAGAGCGAAGAAATGGAAATATAAATTTAAGTAAATATTTCATCTCCTCGAGTGGGGATCGAACCCACAACCAGTCGATTTACAGTCACACTTTGTGCCCCTGCGCCACAACTGGCCTCAAAAAAATTATTAATATTTTTATTTATTACTTAATACTTGTAACATAAAAACATCCCCGCTCTCCAAGCTGGTTTGATTTCCAACAAAAAAATCGGAACCACTTTTTCCCCTGAACTTAAATCGAACGCATGCACCGTACAGATTCTCGAGCCACTTACATAATCTGTTACACCGCACCGGTGTATCTCAATTCACAATTCATGGACGCCATTACTCGCGTTCTCAGATACTTGAACGCCTTATCAACGTCTGGTGTTCGTGATGTTTGAGAGGGAACTCGGAGTCTTACGGTCACGACTTCGGTCGATATACCAAAATGCTAACGAGTGCTGGCGCGAACGAAAGTGAACAAACGCCATTGTTTAAGGAACAGGTGCTGTGATGTAGATAGCAGCCTTCGTAATCCGACACCTACAGACTATAGACTATAGAATAGACTATAGAGGTGTAGACGCAATGGGAGGAACCTTGCAGGTTATATAAGTGTTTCAACATTGAAATTTTTGCATTTGATTGCTAATCTTATCGTGTATTTAAAATCAATTATTTATATTGTTGTTTTTTTTGTTGTATTTTAATTGATGTAAGATTTATCTAGTGTAAAATACAAGGAAACTCGATTTTTTAATCACTTATTGGACTTATTACTTGCATTTTACAATTCCAATTGAATACTTCGATCGTGGAGGTTCCAGGATGCAGATTATATGATAGTAAGAGAAAAGCTGATTTTACTGATAGAGAGGCAGATGGAACCGAAGGAAACGAATGACACAGATATAATCAGTGAACTTATCAGACCTAGTCGTCTGATAAGAGAAACAGTAATTATCGTTTAATCGAATCGAACACCGTATTATTGCTTAAATGTCACCACTTTCTACTCTGTAAAGGATAAAGCGACAATTTAAATTTCTGTGTTAAATAATATATCTAATATTGTGTTAAAAAAACAATCTATTTCTCAATTTTTTTTGTGTTGTTAGATATATGTATAGTGAGGCCGATAGGTATTGAGGCCAGTCGAGTGTAAATCGACTGGTTGTGGGTTCGATCCCCACTCGAGGAGATGAAATATTTACTTAAATTTATATTTCCATTCCTTCGCTTTGGTGTCGAGGCAAAGCGCGGCGTTGAGTTCTGCCACTCAACACGCAATGCCTCTAGAATTCGGCAGAAAGTGGGGAACGGAGTGTCTTAACACTAGGTTCCCTCTGCCGACCCTGCTGTGTGTGGGATACAGCGTGAAGCTGATTTATTTTTATAGATATATGTATAGTGTTCAAAAAACAATCTGTTTCTCACTGTCCACCAATTTATTCAAAAGTTCAATGTCCGACCTTAACGCCGCTCTTAACCAACTAATCAGAACGAAAACGTGAAAATAACGTAAATATGTCCATCATCCCAAATGGGAACTCAATCCACAACGAGACGCTGCCGCTGTCCTGCTGCGCAGGCTACAGCCTCAACGGTGTCAATTAATTAACCCATATACGTATTAAATCTAAGCTGTAGTTCATTTATTTTCTGATAAAATCTAGTAACTGGATTTTTTTTTCAGTCAGTCTTTTTTTTATCACTTTTGTCTTGTATTATTATCGTACTTCTGAACTGTGAAAATAACACTCGTCAGTATTTTTTTTCTCATGGAGATTTATCGTTACGTTATTAAGTGGGGAGCGGAGTGTCATACTATTAGACTCCCTCTACCTACTTAACTACATGCGGGATACAGTGTGAAACTGATAGTGATGATGTAGATTGTTTTTCACTTTTCCCTCTCTATCCCACACGAGGTGGACAGAAAAAACCTAGTGTTCAGACATTTCGCTCTCGACTTTCTATTAAATATTTCATATAAGTCTATAATACATCCTATTCACAGAGTAACAATAATAAACATATCGCAAGACACCGCAAAATCTTTAATAGTTATCATTAACGCATAAATTGGTGGATAACATTTTAACAGAGTGTGGGTTTCGAAAATCAGGCTTTATCTAAAGGTTCTGTTATATAACAATCAACTTTTGTATTTTTGTGAAACAATAAAATACCTATGTAAGAGTAAAATATTATTGGCTTTATTAAAATAATGATTTGTATATATAAAAATTTTGTTGATGTGTTTGCTCTCCTTATTTTTTTTGTATTTAGGTACATTGAGATAATAATTTTTAACAATAATACGAAACAAGCTGAGACCAACAGGTTTTATTAAATCAGATGGATGTACAAAAATTACATATGTAGATACTATTATTAATAATCGTCGAATATGATTTATACGAAACTTCATTGGTTGGTTGATTTGATTGATTGGTTACGTATGACAATTTTAATTAAGTTATAGATATTTCCCTAAATTTTTTCAAAAATATGATTTTGTGTTTTGCCACCTAGAAGTGACATGGCCAACAACTAATTTATCATATACAACCTCAAAATGTGATTAAAAAAACCGGTCAAGTGCGAATCGGGCTCGGCCACCGATGGCTCCATACCAATTTCAGGATTATATGTCAACGGGAAATACCTCTTATAAAAATTAACAAAAGTAAATTTACGGGCGTAGTGATTTTTTTTTATACAAAACGTCTACAATTTTTTTCTTTTTGGTTTTTTTTCTTTATTTGTGTTATATGTTTTCACTTCGTGTCAAATGTCATAACTGTAGGTCCACGGGAATTATTCTATAAGTATTGATTACGCGACGAATTTCATACTAAGTACATAGTAAACGATGCAAAATTACTCGTATCTTTTGAATGCGGTGACTTAGAACCTTGATTTTTTCTATACTCTAAGGGACTGTAAATCAAAATATTTGACATAATTTCACCTTAATACCTTTACGCTATTTTGAGATAAATAATCTTGACAGCCGGACAATAAAGTAATAATGATTCCGTTTTTCATTTTGAGGTACGGAACCCACTTATATATTAAAGCACAAATATCCTTCGTAGGCTAAGTGGCAGTTAGCATGTACGTAGATCAAGATTACTATATAAGGAGAGTACCTACCAATTATGTTAAAACATCAAAGGCAAGCTAATATTGAGGTCAGTCGTGGCGCAGCGGCACGAGGTGTGACTGTTAAACCGACTGGTTGTGGGTTCAATCCCCACTCGAGGAGATGAAATATTTACTTAAATCTATATTTCCATTTCTTCGCTCTGGTGTCGAGGTTAAGCGCGGCGTTGAGTTCTGCCACTCAACACGCAATGCCTCCAGAAATCGGCAGAAAGTGGGGAACGGAGTGTCTTAACACTAAATTCCCTCTGCCTACCCTGCTGTGTGCGGGATACAACGTGAAGCTGCAAGGCAAGGCTGTTGAAATAAAGCTGCAAATGATACAGAGATTAAGTAATAAAACGATTCGTTATGGCTATCAAATCTATAATATACGTAATATATTAATTATGTATACATTTGTACAGTGTTTATAAAGTCGTAAATGAAATTAATTTTATTTAATATTTACTATTTTTAATAACAAATTCTTTATAAGGACTAATGATACTTTTAAAAATATATTGAACGTTTTCATAATAATATTAGTTTTTAATGATACTATTTAGAAATATGGGATAAGAATATAACAATACGCTGTGGATGGTTGTCTGATACATTAAAAATTTGAATATATACTTGTATTTACGGTCGATTGTTGTAGTTTGATCTTCAAATATGGATATATAATATTTAATAATAAAATCAAATAAAATCAGCTTCACACTGTATAGTGTTCACACCCGCACACAACAGGGTAGGCAGAGAGAACCTAGTGTAAAAACACTCCGTCCCTCACTATCCGCCGAATTCTGGAGGCATTGAATGCTGAGTGGCAGAACTCCACGCCGCGCTTGCACCTCGATACTAGAGCGAAGAAATAAAAATATAAATGTAAATAAATATTTCACTTCCTCGACTGAGGTTCGAACCCACAACCAGTCGATTTTACAGTCACACTTTGTGCCTCTGCGCCACGACCGGCCTTGTATATATTATTTAAATCTTTCTAAATCTTTTTAAATCTAACCGACAACTTGATATTTTAGATTATTATCTTTTTATTATTAAACCAGTGCGAGTAAACACAGTCCACCCTTTTATTTAGCGCCTACAATTATAGTGGTTGTAACTACGCGTTAATTAAGCCGTCTTATGCAACTTTTAATTGGAGTGGTCGGAGTACTTCAGCGTAGTGACATTAATGACGCCGTTGTGGCTCAGTTATAATAAATTTGACTGGGAGTTCTAGTTTTAGGTTCAAATTCGACTAGAGATAATATAAATATTTGTGTATTAAGTTTATGTATTAGGATAAAATATTATATATGTATGAATGTTTATTTACACCACCCACTATATAATTTTAATTTTATATCTCCTAACCTCAAGGTTGTCTGGAAGAAATCGCTAATTAGCGATAAGACTGCCTTTTGTGCTTCACACAATGTTATGTAATGTGTATTTATTAGATGTAAGTTGTAACTTTGTTTACTTTCAATTTGTGGTGTACAATAAAGTATATATAAAAAAATAAATATATAAGTTTAGTTAGTGATAACTTAGTGCCAAGATAATCCAATCGCAGCTTTTCGACTGAACTTAATACATTGTGTGAAGAGGGAAAATGTTAATAATTCTATCCTCCGAGTAAGAAATGAACCCATAACCCTCGTGTTTACTATTAAACGCTGTAGCGCCACGAGAACCCCAAAAAACATTATGTATATTATGTGTGGTTAGACATGGAGCGGCGTTCGTTTCCATTTGTTGGCATTATATCTAAAAAATATAAAAATTGGAAACGAGTTCAAGTATCGAAACACGGGATATGTTTGAGCTTAAAATAGGACAATATAGGTACATTGCTTAATTATAATAATACGCAAATACTAAATGTAATTTATTTCTCACCCAATTAAAACGAATGTAATTTGCTAAGATGTCCGCAAAATAAATATTGTTTTATCAAATGTACTATTACAACATTATAGTGTAATATGAATCAGGTACATTGGTCACTTTTCAAAATTGTATCGCATTTCACAAGTTCATATCCAGTTTTCAAATATCAATTTGCGAAATAAGAATTAAAAAAAGATTATTACCAGACGTATAGTATGTATGTACGTCGTACATACTATATTTATAATACCGCTATGTCATAATATTTTTGCATGCTCTAATAATCCACGGTCTTGATATTGAAGCTCGAACTTCCAAACAATATTATTATATTGTTTGAATATCTAAGGGAAATTTGTTTACGTATGTAAATAAAAATCGTAGCTTCATGGGTATTGGGTACCGACCCATATCCGTAAAGCTACTATTATACATATCGACATTAGTCGCCTATTTGGTGCAACACTATCATAGTTTATAAATAGTCTTTTAGTCTACATTGACATATTTTCTTTTAAAGTGTAGTTACACCATTATTGTACCAAATGAGCGTTGTTTATTTGAAATAGAAACAGTTGTAAACGTGGTACTATTTACTAGATGGCTTCCATTCTTGCTTGCTTCGCACGCCTATCGCTTTGAAAGCCAACGTTTTTATTTTTTTTTATATTGCTCACATTGCTGTATAAATAAAATACTAACACAAAACTAAAAACCTATAATATAAAATATATATTGGGTAAAAATTTTGTGGGATTAGTATAAAACATAGCGGTAATTTCAAATTATCTCGACTGAATGTTTTGCTTTCAGTTTTATGCCTTTACACTTCTACCCTACTGTCTCACTACAGATGAAACTTTTAAAGTTTCTGTTGCCCTCTTTTCGTCTTCTAATGTTGCCAAACTTTATTTTAAATTAATATTTTTTATTTTTAATTGACCAAACTCAAAAAATCCGTTAAAAATAACAAAAACAGTCAAAATAAAAGATAGCAATTAAAAAAAATTAAATAACTAAATATATTAATTAACAATCGTATCCATTCGCAATCACGTTACTATGTTATCTTTTACTACAAGATATTTTATAGATTTGCCTTTTGTGACTTGTATTGTAATTATTAAGAAAGTGTGCTGTATTCACGACTAACTCAAATCTCCAAGACAAAAGTTTCATTAATATTTATTACATTAGAAAACTGTGAACTCCTGTTTTCATTCATTGATTCAACGAGAGACAGTAACTCGTATGATGTACCTACAACAGTACAATCGAAATTAATTCACACCCTTCTGTGAAACGGCGTCATAAAAACTTTCTTTTTCTTTGATAGCTAAATGTTTTGTTATGTTCCTTACGGTCGAACTTCCATTTTAGAACACATATAGTTAAGTAATACGACTGCAGTCGGGATAGGTCTTTGACCAATACCTAAAATGGTTAAGAAAGTTGCGCAAAAACATGCCGCAGACTACGCCTTTGCAGGGCTGGCGGTAATATGTGAAAATTATCGTCGTATCATTAAATATATTTTTATAAATTGATGTCATAATATATTTTATTTTACTAGATTTACAATTCAAAATCACATTAAAAATAATTTTAAATTAAAAATTTATTTAAAACAATTTGCGTTTAATAAATATGTTGATGTGCAAGTGAAAAAATAATGGTGATAAATAGAGTGAAGTGTGAGGATTCACCACCCTGCATGTGATGTATTTATATGCGTTTTACATAACAAAAATCTGCTCGTTATATTATAATATATCTTTAAATCTAAACGAATTATTGTTAGACACATAAAAATAAAAAAAATGCCAGTTCAAACATTTTTTTTATTATTAACTTCTACCTTAATATTACCAACAATTAGTAACAAATATATAAATATATATAAATATAAATATAAATATATATATACAGGGTGGAAGAGGCAGCGCTCCATTTACGGAAACAGCATATAGGGTAAAATATTTCAAACCTATACCTAAAGAAATTAATCAAGATGCCTCAACAGTTTGGACGTAGGATTTTTT
>DWQW01011716.1:0-11271 GCA_018249695.1 Heliconius erato demophoon
TGTAGACAACATATGTTTTATTATCAGCGACATTCAAAGGAATCTTATTCGTTCCTTTAATAAACAATGGACAGAAGCGTCCCGGTAAAAAGATTCGTTTTTTTAAAAAAACAACGAAAATTGGTTTAATTCTTAATATTTGTTAACCTTACCAATCATTGAAGAAGTAGCACCTTAGAACTCACCATCGACGTCTTCTGGAAAACGCGGAAGACCCTGTGTCCCTATGGGGACTCACCAGAATCAACGAAGAGGTGAAAATACCGCGCTATTTAGTGAATATGGCTTTGGACACATCTGCAATGGGCACATCTTCAGGGCATTCGTTCCATAGGAGAATTAGAAGCAAAACTCGTTAGAAAAACTAAGGCTTGCTGACCGAGATACAATTTCTCTATATTTGAATCTCATAGAAAACGCAAGCCAGAAAAAAATGCTATCGGATCGAGAGGAATTGAGTGTTTTTATTGATTTGGACTTAACCAAAGCGCAATACATGTATTTAAGGAATCTAACAAACGAATGAGATCTTAAGAATGCACAAGGTGCACAAGAATCCCGTAATAACAAAGGTATCAAATCAGAGTATCAAAAATTTCGCCTATATCATGCCAGAAAGTGCTCTCAATCAGCTACAAATGAGGATGTATTTCATACTCTTCTCTACACATCAGATCCATACATTTCCAGTCATAGAAAGACATACGAGTATAGTAAAAGTGTGAAGGCACTTGATGAAGATACCCTAGATCTTTTAAAAGTGAATGAACTTATTTTGGAACCAAGTATAATTAAATATAATATACTCATTATGTAATATACAATCAATTTTTGTAAATTTTATATTTTATTAACTAAGTATGTGTAATCATAACTATTAATTTCTTACTCAAATAGATAACAGCTTAACAAACATTGTTTATAAATAAACTAATTTAATAATACATTTTTATTACTACTATAAGTAGTGTGGACTAAAGAAATTAAATAATGTTTTTTTTCATTATTTTTTTAATATATTTATACTCCAATAAAAGTATAATATCTGAACTTTATCTTAAGCACAATTTTATACTTTATGCGTATGCAAAAATTCAATTGTTTATCTTAACAAATAAAAAAGTTATCGATTTTTGATCTGATACAGACCTCGATTGCCCATAGTGCGACGCTGCGATTTATCTAGAGCGAGTGGGAATCGAACTCGCAACGGTCACGTTTACAAACGCTGTGGGATCACGACGGACTCTACAACTTGTTTAACGAAAATATATTTCATTTCTTAAACATATACCATTATAAGAAGAAGAAATAGAAAGAAGAAGAAAGAAGAAAAGCACCTCACCGATATTAGAATTAGTACGCTTTGTCGTCACCAATCGTGAATTCACAAAACGAACTGATTCTTTAGTCGATGGATGCTTCTATCCTCTGAAGAAGAATATGGAAAATGGATACGAAAATAAAAGAAAAGAAAAGAATTATGTTTATTATTATTTGTATATTGCATATTATTTATTGTATAATGTTAGACTGAGGTAGCCGTAGTGTAGTAGTTAGCTTCTGATTGTAAACGCTACAGTCGTAGGTTTCCCTAAATAATTATACTTAAATTATTTGCATTTCCTCGCTCTTCGTTACGAAATATCTCGAAATCTATCTAATCTATCTCAATTATAATGTAGATACTCTAGTATATCAAAACAAACTATAAATATAGAGAATACGTATATTCTAAGTCTAGAGCAAGTCGGGAGCAAGACCTTTATTTTTTCCTACAAAATATTATTTGCCAGCGACACTCAATGCTGTCGGACTGACATGTAACGGAACGTGTACAATAGTTATGTCTAAATATCGATATTTTTATATTTAATTTTATTTCTTTTTATTTTTTATAGCTTTACTCTGTATCCCGCACATAGCAGGGTAGGAAGAGGAAACCTTGGAATCTTCCGGAGACATCTCCGTTCCCCACCTCCCTCTTAATTTTGGAAATATTGAGTGGCGGAAGTCAACGTGGCGCTTTATCTCGTTACTAGAGCGAGAGCTAGCGAGCGAAATGAACATATTATTAATTACATTTCCTTAAATGGAAATCGAACGCGTTCACTGTTGCTGCGTTCACTGTCACTGGCTCGTATCGGTATTTTTATCGTGTATTTTTTCTATTTAAATGTATTAAGGCTGTTGTAACGCAGTGGCAATCAATGACAGCCATTAACTACAAACACAATCGTTGTGAGTTAGATAATGAGACTTGGAGGCAGATGGTTATTAGATTAATTCCACCACTCAACAGGTAATGTCTTGAAAATTCGGCGAAAAGTAGGGAAAGGAGGGTCACACTATGTTCTTCTCTTTTGGCTATCCTTACGGGGAAAGATGTGAAACTGTTTTCTTTAATTAATTTAAGAATTTTAGTGTAGAATTATAAGTAACTGATTTCTGCTTCTCCACAGATACATAAAAAAAAATAGAATACTATTTGAAAATGATTTTATTAAACCGAGGAAATGCCTGTATGCACAATAAATAAAAATAAAATGCATAAAAAACAAAAGTGTCAAGCAAATAAAATATTTAAAAATAAAAACATAAAAAAATATATTAAACGTATGGGGATCTCGCTACGTTCAAAATTTTTATACGTTTTTAGAAAACAAATATGTATTTTTTTGTCATAAGTGTGGAATAACTTCAGCTTTGTAATATAAGTAAACCTTTTAATTATAGAATAAAAGCTTACGGCGAAGTAAAGCAATAGAAGGAAAAGATAAGCAAAATGAAACATCGATAAGCAGAAGGAACATCACCATTCTAAATTAAGCGATAATTTTGTTTCACCTGGATCTCATTTGACGAGCGAAATAAGCGAAGCGCCTTTCATTTCTTGATGGCAATGTTTACCAGTATTTTCTTGTATTTTTAAAATAAAATGATAGAATAATATTTATTTAGAAAACGTCGGTTTCCAGGAGGCGCGGGTTCGAGTCCGTTCGAGTCGAGTGGTTGTGGGTTCGATCCCCACTCGAGGAAGTGAAATGTTTATTTACATTTATATTTTCATTTCTTCGCTCGTGTCGAGGCAAAGCGCGGCGTTGAGTTCCGTCACTCAACACGGAAAGCCTCCAGAACTTGGCGGAAAGTGGGAAACGGAGTATCTTAAGACTAGGTTCCTTCTGCTTACTCTGCTGTGTGCGGAATACAGCGTGAATACTTTTTAACCTTATTAATAAACTGAACGTAATAATTGTGGATACATATCCAACTCGGAACAAAATTTTAAATTGAAATGAATTATTTAATATTTTTATTTCCTTAACTTAATTAACATAATTAACATTAAAATTGCGGCGTTGAGTCCCGTCACTTAACACGGAATGCGTCCAGAATTCGGAAGTAAGGAACGGAACTTATATTAATTTTTACAAATCTGAGTAAAAATAGTAGAATTTTCTTTGTTCGCCTGTATGTGCCGGTTAAATTTTGCAACTGAATTTTCAACGAGTTATATTCAACCGATTGCGCCGTAATTTTGCACACGCTTAGCTTATATGACAATGCACGTTTAGATCTTTTGAAATAATTTCGTAGCCAATGCGGTGGACTCTCTCATAATTCTTAAAATATGTATACACAATTACTTAAAATATGAAAATCAAAATATTCTTTGTCCAATTAGGCTTGATCAAGTTACATAAATATGTCACTTGTGTCCGTCCTACAGGTAGCTATCACTGGATTTTAATTAAAATATTTTTGAAATATTATAAAATATGAGGTCGTCATATCGGCGCGGCACAATATCATGTCAAGTATCAACAATTCATGAACGTTGTATTGTGGATTCGATTCTTACTCGAAAGAATTTAATTATTTTTATTTTTTCGACTTTTTCGAATTTAATTATTTTTATTTTTTCGACTCTGACTAGAATATATAGCGTGACGTTGTGTTCCGCCATTCAACAGACACTACTATTATCAAAAATGGGTGTGAAGTTGATCTTAACTTTTTCTCCATACATTTTTATTTTTTTTTCTAAAAAAGATACAACATTTCGAAAATTCCTATAATATCTACTTTTTATTCCAATGGGACGAACAAAATAATTTAAAATTCTTAGACAAAACAACAGTCCCCAAATATTTTAATCCCAAAAACTCCAAAGACACAACGCAAAGTGGACAAAGGCTTACATAATTATACCAACGGAATAGAGTCGAATTAATGTCGAGCTTTCATTTTGACAACTTCCATTTACAGATTGTTAGTAGGTAGCGTACCTTTTGTGGTTGTTCTTTTTGTGATATCTGTGTAAAGTTACTTCACATTTAATATTATTATTATGTTTGAGGCCAGGTTGTGGGTTCGATTATCATTGAAGGAATTGAAGTATTTAATGGAGGCCATTGTGGCGTATTATGTTGACATTATTTTTTTTAATTAATATAGTGCAATACAAACTACTTTGTTCTTTAAATTAATTTATGACAAGAAGAAGAGAAAATGAAAATATTGTTAGCGAACTCGTGTAAAAGAGGGTAGTTATGGGTGACTACAAAAAAAAGACTACAAAAGCAAAGGAGTTGTGTCAATCGAGGCAGCTGCTTGTAAATGTAGGCCCTACGGCTCTTATTGGAAGGTAACGTGTGAAGTATTGTTATTGGCTGATACATATCACTTATTGCAATTACCGAATACAATTTAGAAACATATAGACGATACGTATTTTTATCTTGTTTTTAAAAAACGTTAACCGCTTCCTATTTCTAACAATATTAAATATTTCATTTTCATTTCCACGAGTGAGAATTGAACCCACGATCTGTTTCATTTACTGTCACATGCTTGTACTCCTGTGCCATGAAGAACCCTGCAATTTGTATATGTTTTATGTAAAAAAGTATTTTCCTTTAACAATTTTAAGAATACGAAAATTATTTTCAAAAAAAATCATGTTCTATTATATATATAACTCTTGATACACAAAGCCTTCATAATCTGTATAAGTATCAAAGGAATTTGTGTCTGTAAATATGCAAATGGCGTAAATCTCTTAAGAGATGATCTTTGTAAAATTTAGCTAAATTATTCCTTATCCCGGAGATCCAGGCGTCGGGTGTTTCTGTAATTTATAGTAATGAGTCACACTCAGAAAAGTTAATTAGATGTTAATTGACATTACATTGGGGTATGTTGTTTTGTTTTTTATAGGAAAGAATCTTTGTTTATACTTTCTAGCTTTCTCCAGAGGTTTCTCTCCATGTTCAAATGTAGAACACTAAGTATTGTATATGACACATTCTAAGTGCCAGAGGTAATTGTGACTACCGGTTCCCCTTCTCACATCCTTTTTTCTTGTCCTAAATTAATGCATCCTTTATGTGATACTACTACTACTTCCTTTTAAAGTTACCCGTCCTCTTAATGTTCAATGCTTGTTAATGTTTGTGTTGGTTCCTCTATGTAATTTTTTATGTAAATATATTAGATATAAAAATATTAAGATATAAACAAACATATTTGTAAAATATTACTTTTTACTATCCGATTTTCATGAATATATTGGAAATATAGATTTCCTGGTTTTTACCGTACAATCTCCTTCGTGTGCTCTCCATACAACGTGACATTGACGAAGTGATTAGTGCGCTACTGGCACGCTCGGGACGTCATACACTAAGAACAGAATTGAACTAATTGTGACTACAGGTACAGCTGTTTATATTAAAAGAATTGACGTGATTTAATAATAGCATGTATATATATATTTTTTAAATCGACTTCTCGCTGTATCCCGCACACAGCAGGGTAGGCAGAGGGAATCTAGTGTTAAAACACTCCATTCTCCACTTTCCGCCGAGTTCTGAAGGAGGCGGAACTTAACGCCGCGCTTTACTTCGACACCAGGGCAAGGAAATAAAAACATAAATGGGCATATTTTTAATTTGTTTTATCCTACACAAAAATAATATTTCAATTCAAACCAGTAGTTCCTGAGATTAGTCCGTTCAAATAAACAAATTCTTCAGTTTTATAATATAAAAATATAGGTAAGTAAACATAAGTAAATGATTAGTATATATATAAACTAAACTAAACTAAACTAAACTGGCTTCACGCTGTATCCCTAGCAGGGTAGTCAGAGAGAACGGAGCGCCAAACGCTACGGTCTCCACATACCTCTTTCGCCTTGTCCACTGTCATCAACCTCCGGGGGGTCCTTATGCTTTTTACGTGACCTTCCTCCAGTATCTTTAATACTGTGTTTTCGAAGGTCAACCGAGGTAAATATATATTATGGCTATATCCCTCAATGGCAGTGTTGGCAGAGGGAACTCATTTTTAAGACCTAATACCCCATTTTCAGGACATTACGAATTCAACGTCATGCTTTGTCGTGTTAATAATCCGAAATCGAATCCACAACCATCGCGCTTCCAGTCAGACGATATTCCGCTGCGTCACGATAGCCTCATATAAGAATATTTTAATACCACATAATATTTTTGATTAGCTCTGGAATCCAATTTCAAGCTATGATTTTAAAAATAGAAAAGTTAATATACATCAATAAATATGTCAGTAATTTTTATATTATTTCAGTTTTAAATTAAAAAAACCATTATAGTTCTTATTTCATTAAGATATTGAGACTCAAAAATGTCTACTAAAAATATTATTAATGTTCTTTTAATTGATTATTTATAGATAATCTATACCCGTAACACTCTCCATTACTAACGACTGACAGACAACGCACAAACGAAACTACTGCACTTAGAAAGTTGAAATTTATTATGTAGGCATTAAAAGGACATTTGTCACAATTCCTTTTTCAATATGAAAATTGTCATCGTTATTATGTAAAGATACAAAAATAATAAATCATGAAATTAAAATTGAATATAGATCAGTTCAGGATTATATTGCTTGGTAAGTGATTTTTTTTGAAGTCAAATTTACCAAACACATAGCCCACCCTAGGCAGAAAAAACCAATGTTAAGAGATCCACTTTCACATTATTTATGTTCAGTTGCGTAACCTAACACCGATCTTGGTGTTGTCAGAAAAACATATTTTAAACATAACCATTCCCCGAGGAAGAACACGACCGGCTCGGCATTTCTGCTTTTCTGTTCGGTTTTGGGGATTGTCAGTTACATTTTTTTTTATTTTTTTAGCTTCACACTGTATCCTGCACGACATTGCTATGTTAAGACTCTATTCTATTCCTATTAAACACTTTTTTTCTCCACAGCATTAAAATAATTAAAGATTTACGCTTATCCTATATAGCAGAGTAGGCGGAAAAAATCGAATATGAAGACATTCCGCTGGTTGGCCGCTCAACCGACTGGTTGTGGGTTCGATCCCAACTCGAGGAGATGAAATATTTACTTAAATTTATATTTCCATTGTCAAGTTGGGTGTCGAGGCTAAGCGCGGCGTTGAGTTCTGCCACTAAACACGCAATGCCTCCAGAATTCGGCAGAAAGTGGAGAACAGAGTGTCTTAACACTAGGTACCTCTACCTCTACTCTGCTGTGTGCGGGATACAGAGTGATGCTGAAAAAAAAGACACTCTGTTCCATGCTTTACGCGTAAATTTGAGACATATCCTTCCTCCTGTAACAAAGCTGTCGTTTTGAAGGTCATCCTAGGTCTCCCACTGTCTTCCTTACTATGATTTTCAGCTTATTTAATTTTTATGTTTATAGTTATATTAATAATCAGTGAACACAGCGTAGAACACAAAGAAATTGGAAGACAGGACTACGATTATGTAATGTTGTCTGCAATCCCAGATTTTACAGGATTGGATACCGCACAACCCACTCCGCCAGTGAAGGGCGGCGGTGGACATTTGGAAAAGGACAGGTGAAAAAAAGATTAATAAAGACTTTCATATTCGACTATGTACAGATCTTTTGATGTTAAAGTAATGATATTAAAAGAGACATGTATACATGCACACAAAACGCGGCGTTGAGCTCCACTATTCAATACGCACTGTCTCAAAAGTAATGCTGTAAGTGGCAACGAAGTGTTTTACACTTGTACTAGATTCTATCTGCCTATCCTGCTGTGTGCGGGATACAGCGTGAAGCTTAATAAACATTTTTTTTAGAGTTATCATGTATTTTATTATTGCTATTCTCTCTATTCTACAATTTCCTATAGATTTACAACACCGACAACGACACGCCGACGTTTCGTCAGAACTACGCCAATGCGTATATCGTTCGAGGAGAACTGCGATTATTTAGCGCACTACTGTTTGAAAGCTTACGAGTGAGTAGGTTTTATATATTGACCATCTTTTATCTATTTTGACAATTGAAACAAGTGGCATGTACTTATTGTTCTTTTATTATTTTTATTTCCTTCTCTGCTAAAGAAGACTAAGGAGAGCGTTGAATTCTACCAATAAATATTTTAGATATTGGAGAACGGAGTAATATTATTAGATAATACCAGGTTCCCTTTATTTACTCTGCTATGCGGAGAAACGTGTGAAGCTGTTTTTTTTATAATATCTAGTTATTCAAAAGGAGCCGTTAGGTTTCACCACCTATACATTATACAATGACATTTAAAAATTTTGCATTTTTATTATTAATCATATAAATATATTTTAGCACTGGAAGTCTATGTGGAAGAACCTTGTATTATGTTTATCATACATTCAAAAACTACTGTCTCTTAGACTACGTGAACTGCATGGAGAGGTATGAAGGTAAGAATATTTTATATTTTTAATGTTCCATACCTATTAAGGAAAAAAAGATATCCATATAAGATCACTTTGTTGTCTGTCCGTTCCCTCGTTTGTCTGTCCGTCTGTCTGTCTGTCTGTCTGTCTGTCAAGAACCTTTATCTCAGAAACGCTTGGACATATAGAGTTGAAATTCAAATCAGATCAGGCCATAAAAAAGGCTTTATTTTCTTACATCTTGTGTTCTAACTTTCATACTTGAACGTCAGGTTATGGAAAAATATATGAAAGATATATTTTTCCATTTCTATATGCACAAATCCTACCAAATATCAAGTTCCTAGGTCATCTAAAAGTGGGTCAGGTAAGGCTATATTATGTGATAGTTTTTGATGAGTGAATCATTAAAAAAATGTCACTTTTAAAATTTTAATAAAATAATGACCATTTGAGCAGAATTAATAAAACAATTTACAGCTAAAGATACTTGTGCCAAATTTCATGCAAGAACTCAACAGTAGCTCAAAATGGTTCAGATAATATTACGCTTTCACACGTCTAGATCACAAGACCAATAAATAAAATGACTGTAATTATTTTACTCGAGAATTTTTAGTAAATATTTTAATGAAATATGTTAAATATTACAGTATGGCAAGTAGTCCACATGGGAGAATGTTTTAACGTCTCAGAATTAACGGAATATTTACGTGAGTACTACCGAATTATATACCTTATAAATAATTAAATAAATAATAAAAAAAAATTACAATACACTCAGTTTGACAGAATTTAATTTTAAGCGGTTGAAGCGGGTTGATTTCATTCGGGGAAATGAATTATCTTCTAACTGTACTAAAATAGCACCATAAAATTTCAACATATATTTTTTGTGCTTCACGCACATAGTAGAATGGTCAGAGGGAACCTGGGAGCCAAGTGTTAAGACACTCTGTTTCCATTAATACACTTCTATTCCCAAGTGTTCAGTGGTGGAGCTAAACGCCGCGGTTTGCCTCTTTACCAGAGTGAAGATATTATATTTGTACAATTGTAATATTTTCCGTATATTATATGATTTTTTTATATATAAACGAACTTTGTGTTTTATTTTTCAGTCTATCCATATGATGATGATTACTTTTTGGATCAATATTATATTGTGGAAGATCATTGAAAGCTGTTTTACATTATATTAAATGTTTATACAAAGAAAGCTTTTTTTTATTCCTCTAAAATAAATAAAAAACATTTTTTTTACTTATAAACTGATTTAAATAAAGCTAACACTAAATGTTAAGTTTGTCAAAATGTAATAGTGAACAGTTACAGTGAAAATGTGATACCTAGTGACAAACAGACAAATAGGCAAAAAATAAAAAAAAACATTATTTTGAAGTCTATCACATTGTTAAATGCCTGGGGGCATTTAACGATGTGATAGACAAATAGATTTTCACAGTACAGACAGCGATGATTTAGAGTTTTATTATATTTTTAGTTATTTTTTTTACAATTTTCCTTATTTCGTAATTGCCTTTATCTACAATCGAATTCACTACTAACTAAGAGCACGTTGACCAAACAACAGAGATCTAAATTAATTAAAGTGTCAAAACTTCATATTAAGCTGAAAAGGAAAATTTTGAAAACAAATTTAAAATGTTATATGAAAGAACAAATTTATACGCAACTTGGATTCAGAAATATGGAAAGATAAATTTATTTAATTAATAATTTAAAATGTTAAATCATTTATATAAAATTATATACTACAATAGCACCAGTTGTGGCTTCCCAATCGAGGAAATAAAATATTTATTTAAATTTATATTTCCATTTCTTCGCTTTGGTGTCAAAGCAAAATCATGGCTTAGTTCCGCTACACAACACGCAATACCTCCAGGACTCGGCGGAAAGTTGGGAACGGAGTGTTTTAATACTATGTTCCCTCTGCCTATTCTGCTGTATGCGGGATACAGCGTGAAGCTAATTTGATTTAATTATTTTTTTTTATTAGAGGTACTAGCGTTTTTCTTTGGGTTCTGTGGTTTTCTTTAATTTAACGTCGCAATTTTGTCAACCAAAGCGGGGAAACTGAAAATAATTTATTACCCCGAGTGGGAGTCAAGTTTAGAGTCCCGTACCCAAAACGGGACCCTAAGATTCCGCTGCCTATCCATCCGTCTGTCACCAGGCTATATTTCATGACGTTATATTTCTGCTATAACAGCAAATACTTTAGTATTTGTAATAATTTTTGTAGTATTTGAAATAAATATTCAAAGGGGCTCCCGTACATCAAACTTAGATTTATTTACCGTTTTTAAAGATAATGGCACGGAACCCTTCGTGTGTGGGTCTGACTCGCACTTGGCCGGTTTTTCCAATATATCATAATACAGAAGTAGTTGTCCTTACAGTTCCTATGAAAATATTAAATAAATAATTTATTCCCCCAATTGGAAATCCAACCCACAACGATGATCTTAACTCACTTATAGTTTAATTTAATTACTGACCACCTTGCTAGTGACCGACACGT
>DWQW01011717.1:0-11270 GCA_018249695.1 Heliconius erato demophoon
TACTTAAATTTATATTTCCATTTCTTCGCTCTGGTGTCGAGACTAAGCACTCCGTTGATTTCTGCCACTCAGCACGCAATGCCTCCAGAATTCGGCAGAAAGTGGGGTACGGAGTGTGTTAACACTAAGTTCCCTCTGCCTACCCTGCTGTGTGCGGGATACAGCGTGAAGCTGAAAAAAAACACAACACTTATGTTTAAGACAAATTGCCTTACATGAATTTAACTAAAGGCCCTTGTGGAGCAGGGGCACAAGCGTACGACTTCAAACGCGAGCCGCTGTGGGTTTGATTTCCACTCTTGAAGTAAAGCACCTGTTATCCTCTCAATTCCTCCAAAATACGACTTAAAATAGTGAACATTATTATTTCAACACTAGGTTCCCTCTGCATACTCTGCTATGTACAAGACAGAGTAAAAAAAACAAATGAAATACATAAAATAAATATACGAAGACTAAATAGTATCTACAGCCTATATCCCATATAACTTGTTAACATAATCAGTTTTGTAAATGTATACCAAATTTAATTTTCAATCGTTAACAGTATATATATTGTAGTAATAAGGATACGTATCAGTAAATTTCCTTTGTGTTTGACTTAATCCATCGCTTTGATATTTCATATGGGTTGACGTGTTTCAAGTCAAGCGGAACAGAGTACAGACGGGTGTGCAGGATTTGGTTGAGGTTTGGCTGTGCACGTTCGATAAGTTTGTTGTGTTATCTGATGATTGGTTTGTAAACATCCTCCTATTATATATTTTTAATATAAAAACGTATAAACTATTTGGTTTTAAAGCTATATGTATTTATAATCTGTAAACAGTGTTTTATTTTTATTTTCAGCTTCAGGTTCTATTCAGATTATAGGAGGTTAGGTAGAGGGAACCTTGTGTTAGGGCATACCAGATCAAAGAATGTATAATGTATATGAATGTATGAAGAAATTATAATTCATTGCTCCCAATGGGAATCAAACTCACAACCGTCGCATTACAGTCACACGTATGTGCTCGTGCGCCACGACGGCCACATGTCAAACGTAGTATTAAAACACTCCGTTCCCCATTTTCTATCGAATTCTGGAAGCATTCACAGTGGTGAGCGGCGGAACTGAACGCCGCGCTTTGCCTCGACACCAGACCGAAGAAATGAAAATATAAATTGAAGTAAATGTTTTATTACCTCGAGTGAAAATCGAATTGACAACAAGTCCCCTTTATAGTCACACACTTGTGCCTCTATGCCACGACTGGCCTCAATCTCAATAATTTAATTTAACGATTTATAAAATATTTAATGTGTAAAAGAAAAAAAATACGAATGTACGAATATATCGATATCGAAATCGTTTGTATGTTTCCTTGGTATTGGCATACTCTTGAATAAATTTGAATGGATGAGCAGACCACGACGACATTTGGCCCGCGGACACAGGTGCTGGCTCTACGTAGCTATAAAAATTCAAGCCTGCTCGGAAATTGCGAGTAATTTTCAAGTAGCGTTCGGAATTCGGTCTCGGTTTGTTGATGCAGTGATTTTTCTGCTGTTAATTTTTTTCTTATAATATTGCCTATTATCAATTATTATGGTAGTTTACTCACAGGTTCACAAGGCGTTTGCTTAAATAGTGAATGCGTTTATGATAGAAAAATATAATAATAATAGGTATACACTACACACAATAAAATAAATAATGCAAAATAGGTTTTAAGATGTTAGTAATCTAATAGACACATCACATCACATCACTAACCACTTGTCTATAGTCTAAAAATAGTTATTTAAATTAAAATAACTCTAAGTTCAGTTGAAATTAATTTCAAATACCAGAGAAGTGATCTTAAGGGTTCCTTTTTTTTCTTAAAAGGTACGGAACCCTAAAAAGTAGTTCAAATAACTGAATTAATTAATGACTAAATTACAGTTATAAGGAAGTACCATAATATATCTATTTTAAAATACTGGAATCTGATAAAATTTATAAATTTGTAACATGCATGTAGAGTAGGAACCGGAAGTTTTCTCGTGGAATTATATTTTCTATTTTACAGAGCGCAGGTGAGGCATTTCCGAGAAAACTTTTCAATATATCACAAGTGAAATTGATGATATGACTGGTGCCTTAAGTGTAAATGCCTAGAGTAAAGTTTTGATTTTAGTAAGATTTAGTAAACAAAACAAAAATCTATGTATCAGCTTCACGCTGTAACCCGCATGTGACAAGGTAGGCAGAGAAAGCCTAGTGTTTAGACACTCTGCCTCCCATCTTCCGTTGAATTCTAGAGGCAATGTGTGGCTGAACTCAACGAATACTTAATCTTTACACTCAGAGTGCAGAAATTAAAATATTAAATATGGTAATCGAACCCACTACATGTGGCGTTTGCAATCACATGCTTGTCCCCCTGTTCCATGACTGGCCTCAATTTGTATAATCTCTCTTGCGTATAATGTTAATCAGTGTTATACATATATGTATATTCATCACAAGACTTCTGATCTTAATTAGTAACCTTTAGTTATGTACCTTTTTTTATTTATGTGATGTATCAACATAGCTTGTATTTTTTATTTCCAAAAGAAAACCCTTATAGAAACAGCGATAAATTGGATCCTTCAAGGTATTATTTTTTTCTAACTGGAAAACTTAAGAACGCAATTCAGTTTATTAAATGAATCCAAGAGGGCGAAGCCGCGGGCTTCTAGTTTTTTATAAAAAAAAAAACAAACGCGGCATCAAAGGAAGTTCCAAAGATTTATGAATCAAATTTAATTTATAAAAACAACGTTATACAACTTTATTATTACATAACGGACGTTAAATAGATACATAAGTTTTAAAATTTCGTTTATTCTTTTTTTTTTTTTTGTTTTCTAAGTTAAGAATTATTTTTTTATAAAAAATTGTGTCTAGTCTTTCTTCTTCAGTGATAAACAAAGTGTCGTAACACTAGATTCCTCTTACTAAATATGCTGAAAAATTATGAAACTAAAAATAATATTAATATGACTAAAAATAATTTGGTCATCTGCAAAAGAACGTGGTCTGTAGTAACGCGACACCCGTGTCGGGTAACTGGATTGCGATTTATAGCTTTCTCGTTGTTTTTCATAATTTATACGATAAGCAGAGCCGGCGCCGTCGCGAACCCTTTATAAATTTCAAATAAGCTTGATTTATGATGATCGCAAAAACTCATGTTTTAAGTGAACCTAACCATTGTGTTTATTGATAACAAAGTTAGTTTTTTTAGCTTCATGCTGTATCCGACATGTAGTAGGTAGACAAAGGGAACCTGAGAACTTAGTGTTAAGACACTATGTCCCCATTGTGGCACTTCCTTTTCCCACTTTCCGCCGAATTCAGGAGGTGTTGCGTGTAGAGTGGCAGTGAACAGTGCAGAGTGGAATCAACGCCGCGTTTTGCCTCTTTACTAGAGCGAGAAAATGAAAATAATAAATATTTCAGTTCTTCCAATGGGAATCGAATCCCCAACCTGTCACGTCTATAGACGCACGCTTGTGCCTCTACGCTACGATTGATCACCTAGCAAAATTTATTTTACTATATTTGTTACAAAAAACTGATTAAAATATTAGTTTATGAAATAAATAGTGATTATTCTGAATTTCAATTTTAATCTCGTTTTCATAAAAAAATGTATTTTTTTAATACAATACTCTTTCCTTCTAATGTTTTATTTCGAATCTTTATACATTAGAAAATATAAATAAATAATAGTGTATTAATATATATACGAGTATAAATAAGTCCTTATTTGGATTTACTTATCGCTAGGACCCTCAATCGTGTTACTTTAGGAGTGGCTCACGTACCAAGCAGTCTTTTCTTCGACTCCTTAGATATTCTAGGGACACATTGTCGTCCACTCGAAGCTACGTGATTCGTTTAAAGAACCATTCACTATACTAGCCATAGTGACCATTGGCCCTATGGAAAAATACATATAATACGAAGATGAAGTCATATTAAGTAAGCAATTCAATATTTTAGATGATTCTAGTAAAGTTATTACATAGTTGGTGTTTTTTTCAGCTTCACGCTGTATCCCGCGTGTAGCAGATTAGACAGAAGGAGCCTAGTGTTAAGACACTCCGCTATTCTCCGAACTCTGGAGGCATTGCGTTTTGAGTAGGGGAACTCAACGCTGTGCTTTATCTCGACACTAAAGCGAAGAAATAAAAATATTTAATATTTCGTTCTTTCGACTGGGAGTCGAACCACAACCACAAGCTGTCGCGCTTACAGCTTGAGCCCCTGCGCCACGTCTGGCCTCTAATCTAGTTGATAATTTATATAATTCAAAACAAATAATAGAAAACAAGTTATTAAGTCCCCGTTGCGTAATGTCTTTTTTCAGATTGCCAGAGTTTTTTAATCATCACGAGTGCGTTACAAGGCGTCGTTTATAGTATCAAATAAAAAGTAAACAATTTCGTAAATCACTGAGGCCTGAACAATGCGCATCATGGGCGAGGGTCCCTATTTATAGAATTATGATATCTATTTTTATTTATACTATGTAAATTAAAGATTTCAGTGTTATTACATTATAGACAACTAAACAAATTTCAAATTTGATTAAATTAAATTAAATCAGCTTCACGCTGTATCCCGCACACAGCAGGGTAGGCAGAGGGAACCTAGTGTTAAGACATTACTTTCTGCCGAATTCTGGAGGCGTTGCATGTTGAGTGGCAGAACTCAACGTCGCGCTTAGCTTCGACACCAGAGCGAAGAAAAGGAAATATAAATTTAAGTAAATATTTCATCTCCTAGAGTGGGGATCGAACCCACAACTAGTCGATTTTACAGTCACACTTTGTGCCGCTGCGCCACGACTGGCCTCAAATTTGATTAGGTTATGGGGTGACTGTAGCCCTTGGTATTTCGATCTTTTGCATATTCCATTCCATAATTCTCACATTATCTCATTAGAAGTTTTTATTTAATTTTTAGGGTTCCGTATCTCAAAAGGAAATTGGAACCTTTATAGGATCACTTCTTCGTCAGTCTGTTCGTCTGTCAAGATCATTTATCTTAAGATCATGTGGAATTATTTAAGTCTACGCTTCCTTGCATCACAGAAAATATCAAGCTTCTAGGCATCGTTTTTGCAGCATCGGTATCAAATGATACGTGTAACCAAAACCTATACGATAATTACAACTTATAGTTGTATTTGATTTCATATAAAATAAGTGTATACGCCCGCAAAATAAACTATGTATACTTTAATAAGCTATACTCCATGTTGACCTACAATCGTGAAATTGGTACGGAATCATCGGTGGGCGACACTCACACTTCACTGATTTTTTACACACTATGCACTATATCTCAAGCATTATTAATATATTATTTCATAAGCGTTTACGCTTTATATTTTTTGGTAAATATTAAAAAATATCATTATTAGTCCAAGGGTAGGTAAACGCTATTAATACATATTTATTGTCTAGATTCTTTTTTTCTAAGGTATAGGAAGGGCCAAACGTTATAACCGTTGTAAATATATGTAATATTTCATATTATATTATCATCACAGCTTCACGCTGTATCCCGTACACAGCAGGATAGGCAGAGGGAACATAGTGTTAAGACACTCCGTTCCCCATTTTCTCCCGAATTCTGGAGGCATTGCGTGTTGAGTGGCAGAACTCAAAGCCGCGCTTAGCCTCGGCACCAGAGCGAAGAAATAAAAATATAAATTTAAGTAAATATTTCATCTTCTTCTTTAAGTAAAAATTTTGTCTTCCTCAATTAATTTCTAGTTTAATCTCTCAACGAGTTTATGCTATCTTACATCCAGTATTAATAACCTATCTCCAACGTCAATCTTAGATTGTTTCATACATCTATCCAATCTCTAGATAGGATAGATTTATGAAACAATCTAAGATTGACGTTGGAGATAGGTTATTAATACTGGGCGTTAGTCTCAATTTTTATCTCTATTGAATTCTATGATATTCTACCAAAACAACATTAAAATAATAATCTATTTTAGATAATTCAATTTCACGTGACGAAGAAAACATTTTCATTTTTCCGTTCTCTATTACTTGGCGCGGCATTAACATTTTTATGGTTCGGTAGTAAATGGCGTAAGCTTTGGTCATTAGACAGCACTAAGGAAAACTTAACGCTCCGTTGCGTTTTTCAAATTATTGTTCCCTATGTATATGTGAGGCCAGTCGTGGCGCAGCGGCACGAGGTGTGACTGTAAAACCGACTGGTTGTGGGTTCGATCCCCACTCGAGGAGATGAAATATTTACTTAAATTTATATTTCCATTTCTTCGCTCTGGCGTCGAAGTTGAGCGCGGCGTTAAGTTCTGCCACTCAACACGCAATGCCTCCAGAATTCGGCAGAAAGTGGGGAACGGAGTGTCTTAACACTGGGTTCCCTCTGCCTACCCTGCTGTGTGCGGGATACAGCGTGAAGCTGATTTTATGTATATATATAATAAAACTGTATTTGTAGCTGTCTGTACATGGAAGATATGTGAGAAAATATATTATTGTGGACATTTATCAATGTAACATAACCCACATTAATTATTTTTTACATTTTTGTGTGTTCGTTCGTTGTAGATGCCGGTCGTCGCGCAGAGGCACAAAGTGTGACTGTAAAATCGACTGGTTGTGAATTCGATCCCCACTCGAGGAAGTGCAGTATTTATTTACATTTATATTTCCATTTCTTCGCTCTGGTGTCGAGGCAAAGCACGGCGTTGAGTTTCGCCACTCAGCACGCAATGTCTACTGAATTCAGCGGAAAGTGGGGAACGGAGTGTCTTAACACTGGGTTCCCTCTGCCTACCCTGCTGTGTACGGGATACAGCGTGAAGCTGATTTTTTTTGCCTGTTCGTCTGTGCGTTTGTGCACGTTAATCTTATACTATTGTAATTGGACAAACTTCCCTTAATATTTAGTGTTTGTTTTACTTAAATTGTTTAGTAAAATTGAACAGTTATAAAGCATTTCGTTTAACAAAGCAGCTACAAGATATTATAAAATAAAAATGCCATAGCTAAAAATTAAAATAAAACATCTGACTTTCATTTCAAAAGACAATATAATTAGAACAAGAAGGAAGCTTGCTAATTAAGTTAAACAATACCACAAAATGACAATAAAATATGTACACAGATTTTGAAGTCCTCGTTAACTCAGTGTATTCATGTAATTCTGTTTTACTTTCCCCCTATCAGAATGTAGCATACACTTTTAAAAAGTTATTTTGGGTTTTTGCTTTTATTTTGCTTTCCGGAGTGTAGGAAAAGGGTTTATTTGTTAAAAAGAATTTGCCTATTCCACGTGGAATTGACAAATATTTTTCGACGTCCTTTTTAGAAGTGCTTTACATGCGAATATCGAAGTTCTCTTACCATTTTGTGATACAAATTGTGCTATACTTAAGTAACATAATGAGCTTAAATAATCAGCCTCACGCTGTATCCCGCACACAGCAGGGTAGGCAGAGGGAACCTAGTGTTATGACACTCCGTTCCCCACTTTCCGCCAATTTCTGGAGGCATTGCGTGTTGAGTGGCGGTACTCAACGCCGCGCTTTCCCCTCAACACCAGAGCGAATAAATGAAAATATATAAATGTTTCATACTTAAATAATATAATTAGTTAAATTATAATAGTTAAAAGTAAAAAATTATAAATTAACAGCAAAGATCCGCTGGGGAGCCCAATTGATTGATTATTATACACGATGTTTGTGATTTGTATATATTACTCTAATATTAAAATCAGCTTCACTCTGTATCCTGCACACACCAGGGTAGCCAGAGGGAACCTAGTGTTAAGACACTCTGTTTCCCACTTTCTGTCGAATTCTGGAGGCATTGCGTGTTGAGTTGCAGAACTCAACCCCTCTCTTTGCCTTGTCTCCAAAGCGAAGAATTAAAAATATTAAATATTTAATTTCCTCGAGTGTGAATCGAACCCACAACCAGTCGGTTTTACAGTCACACTTCGTGCTGCGCCACGTCTGGTCCCAATATTACTAGGTTAATGTTGATATCTCCTTAGTTTTATTTCATAAATTGCACAATGGAGTTCCGTTTTTTGTATGGACATTTTTAGTTTATTGTCCTAACGAACAGTTAATTGTTGGAAAATATTATATTTTATAATATACGTATGCGTATTTTTCTATGTAACCGAATATATGCTTTTCTTGATTTTTCTGTCAAGATATTTATTTCTTAAGACTCCTTACACTAGGTATCCAGCATTACCCCCAAAGAAACTAACTGTAGAACAAAACTTAAGAACGAAATTTAAATTTAAATAATAAGGAAAGTAAACATTAAAAACACATCAGATTGAACCTACGAATGCTGTTTTACATTCATCCTTGTGCCCTAAATACTACCACTGGATAATACTATACTTACACTTAAGCACAAAATATTTTTTATATAATTTAAACTTGTTTCAAATTGATATAAAACCTTAATGGTTTTGTAATTATTTTCAAATTAAGCGGAAAAGAGCGAAACTTTGATATGCGAAAATCACAGCGTTCGTGGTAATGGATTTTGTATAAGATCGTCGGCAAGTAGCTACTACTTGAGTTAACGAAAGCAGTTCTTCACTGCCTTGAAGAGGATAAGAACAATATTATTATAGCGTTATTTAAATTTTAAATTTTGTTCATTTCGTATTGAGATATAAATTAAAAATTTTCAAGTATTTCAAGTGTACTCATAGTACTCAGTGTATTTGGGAAACTTAAATCCCAAAATGGAGCTGAGCCCGCTGTTTTAAATATGTAGGGTAAATGAAATAAAATTTAAATTTATTCTAAATATTTTTATTTATCAGTGTGCTATTACGATTTATATTTTCTTTAGATATCTATCTATATTAACACCTTAAATAAATCAGCTTCACGCTGTATCCCGCACATAGCAGGGTAGACAGAGGGAACCTAGTGCTAAGACACTTCTTTCTCCATTTTCGACCGAATCTTGAAGGTATTGTGCGTTACGTGACAGAATTCAACGCTGCGTTTTACCTCAACAGCTGAGCAAAGTAATGCACATATAAACTCTACTAAATATATTAAAATTTATAAATATTAATACCTTAATTATTATGAAAAGATTAAATTACTTTTAAGGTTTGCAGAAAGTAAATTTGGATAATAAAAAGCACTCCCTTCGTCGAAATGAATTCTTCGAAATTCTATAAATGTTTAGTATACTAGGAAATTGGGAGAGTTAATAGCGTTCAAATATTTATTTCATTTGTGACACTCAAAGGGCCGTCCTAAAGCGCCTGTCCCGAACTGTTTGCAGTCACGCAGCTCGTCTTTTTGCTCCAAGTTTGTCCTGACTACTCAAATAGAACTCCGAAAATGAGGTAGTGGATTCATATTGAGTGACGAAGTATTATATGAATTTACGGTATAGGCAGACATAACGCGGTGCCAGATTTCTCTAAATAATCTCTAAGTCAATGGTTTAAAAATAATAGGGGAAGAGAAGGGAAAATGGTCCCTATTAATCAACAAATTCTAGCTTTTTTTTAGAAAAATTAAGAGTTAGTTTGCGTCAATGCTGATTCGCAGCCCGTTTTACATTTTTAATAATCAGCTTCACGCTGTATCCTGCACACATCAGTGTATCCAAAGGAAACCTAGCAGTAAGACACTCCGTTTCCCACTTTCTGCCGAACTCTGGAGGCATTGCGTGTTGAGTGGCAGAACTCAACGCCGCGCTTTGCCTTGACACCAGAGCGAAGAAATGGAAATATTAATTTAAGTAAATATTTCATCTCCTCGAGTGGGGATCGAATCCACAACCAGTCGGTTTTACAGTCAACTTTGTGCCCCTGCGCCACGACTAGCCTCTACATACATTTTTAATAATTTTTATTCTATGTGAACAACATGCATAACAAAATTAAAACGTAGCTGCTTGAAGAAACTAACAGTTTTTTTTATAGATATATATTTTTATATTAAAGAAACACAGAAGCTCAGGTTTCTGGGGAAAAAAATGGAAAATAAAATTGCTTTTTTGAATTTACCAACGAAATGAGAAATATTTTTTTGTTATGCAGGTAAATAAAATATTTTTGTGTTTCTTTGTAATATAATCAAAATTTTTCTTTGTGTGGATGTCTATTTAGCTGTTGTACTTATAAATTAATATAATATATTTTACTCGGCTTAATTATAACAATGAAAAATAAACAATTACAAATAAAAAAAGTGGGGAACGGAGTGTCTTAACACTAGTTGCCGCTGCCTGCCCTGCTGTGTGTGGGATACAGCTTGAAGCTAAAAAAAAAAAAATTAAAAAAATAACATACAATATAAAAAAAATAATATTTTTAGTGCAAAATATGAAATTGAAATGTAAGTAACATTTCAAATCATAATATAAATACAATTTAATACATACATATGTAACAAATTCCACAAACTATACCCTCAGAATCTTGTCTACATAATAACAAAGTATGGAATTGAGAATGTACAATAGAGCTTAAAATGCCTTGACAGCTTATCCGAGGCACAAAGCGACGTCGAGGTGAGCGTGTCTCCCTGCTGTGCCACTTGCCGCCTTACTTGCTGATACACTTTTCATTGCTCTTTCCGGTGGAATTTTAAAATATTTTCCGCACCTTTAGATATGGTTTAGCTCTCGTATAGTTGAAGTATTGAGTTGTATGTATTTATGTCAAAAATGTTAACAGCTATTGGTGAAGAGTGAAACGGAATCCTTTATGTGAAAATAGAAAATATGATGTTATATTAGCTTCACGCTGTATCCCGCACACATCAGGGTAGGCAGAGGGAACCTAGTGTTAAGAACGGAGTGGTTCTCCACTTTCTGCCGAATTCTGGAGGCATTGCGTGTTGAGTGGCAGAACTCAACGCCGCGCTTAACTTCGACACCAGAGCGAAGAAATGGAAATATAAATTTAAGTAAATATTTCATCTCCTCGAGTGGGAATCGAACCCACAACCAGTCGTTTTTGCAGTCACACCTCGTGCCGCTGCGCCACGACCGGCCTCAATAAACTTTATTCCGACAAGAGTATAAAGTAAGTAGTGTAAGTACTTTTTTTTTTGATGTTATTTATTTTTAGGAACATTTGATATTTAGATAGAGAGAACGTAACAAAAAAATATATTGTGACGTTGATATTGTTGATTAGGGATGACTAAAATAAAATACTAATAATATCGTTTTAAACTATATTATTA
>DWQW01011718.1:0-11270 GCA_018249695.1 Heliconius erato demophoon
TAGTGGATGTCCAGAATATGAAAATAAACATCTGCCCAAATTTCACGTTTCTACCATCAGCGGTTACGGCTCTGCGTGCGTCTTACCTCAGTCAGTCAGCACGAGTCCTTTTATATATATAGATTATAGTTTAAATAGAAAATATTTTTATTGTAAACAGAATTTATATTTCTATTACAAAGGCAATAACATGATATAAGATTATCACTTAACCTTATCTCACAATGTTTTTATATATTTTGTATACGAATATTCTCACGATCGAAGCGATCTGATAAAAAATGATGTGTACGTAGCGCTTATTTCTACCGTTTTAGTAAGCTGTATTAGAATAGTTATGTACTAAATTCACAGTTAAATAAATTTCTGTTGATTAAAAATAATTTGCACTTTTAGATAATTAATTAACATTCTATCCCGCATGTATAAGGTTAGACAGAGGAAGCCTAGTCTTAAGACACTCCGCTCTCCATTTTCCAGAGGCATTGTGTGTTGAGTGGCAGAAATACTACTTTTGGACACCAGAGCGAAGAAATGAAATTATTACAAATTTAATTTCCTCGAGTGGGATTCAAACCCAGAACTACTGTATATATTGAAATTTATAAAAAAAAAACAAAACCTACCTACACAATATATTCAATAATAATTAAATTCACAACATACTTAAAACATAATTTGTAAGCGATTGTTCATGTAAAACATAAATAAGTACGTGGTAAGCTATAACCAATTAAACAGTACAAACTCGAGTTTCAATATTTTAGATTAAAACGACATTCTACTCAGTTAGAAATATGCGAGTGACCTTCGCAGTTCAATTGCTTTTAAATATTCGTATAACATGAGACTCCACTTCCAGTATCTGCAGCTGGTAGTAGTATTTTGAAGTATGGATTGTAGATATATGTATGGATACAATATCCGCTTCACGTTGTATCACGCACACAACAGGGTAGGCATAGGGAACATAGTGTTAAGACACTCCGTTTCCCACTTACCGCCGAGTTCTGGAGGCATTGCGGGTTGAGTGGCGCTTTGCTTCGACACCAGAGCGACGAAATTAAAATATAAATAAATATTTCAAGTAAATATTTAGTAGTAAGTAAATATTTCATCCCCTCGACTGGAGATCGAACCCACACGTATTTCTAAATCGCTCTCAAGTCTGATATCCAAGATGGCGGTTTCATTCATAGATAGATATAAACACTCATAGATAGATACAAATTCACAAGTTAGCAATGAAGTTAAGTATCAGCGAGAAAATTTTCCGTAACGTCATTAATAGTGAAAACGTATTTGGTGTTGTTAGCGCGTTGCTTATGTTTACTAATATAACGTGAAAAAATAATACCAACAAAATTAAAGTATGAGGCCAGTCGTGGCGCAGGGGCATAATGTGTGCCTGTAAAGCGACTGGTTGTGGGTTCGATCCCCACTCGAGGAGATGAAATATTTATTTACATTTATATTTTCAATTCTTCGCTCTGGTGTCGAGGGGAAAGCGCTGCGTTGAGCGCCGCCACTCAACAAGCAATGCCTCCAGAAATTAACGGGACGTGAGGAACGGAGTGTCTTAACAATAGGTTCCCTCTGCCTACCCCCTGCTGTGTGCGGGATACAGCGTGAAGCTGAGAAAAAAAAACAAATTAAAGTAAGTTTTCTTGAGTTTTCGCCTAAACATCGATATAAACCTATAGTATTAATATTTTTAACTTTATATAAGCACAAGCATTGATCATTATAAAATTAACTTTAATAAGTTAATATGTTATAATCATTCAGTTAATTGGTTTAACTTGTTTGACTTAACTTATATGGTTTTCGTCGCTGTTTATAAATCACGTTGGCATTTAATCAAATAAATCAGATTAGGAGCACTGAAGAGAGTTCTTTCAACGTTTTAACCTAAAAAATGTGTTTAGTAATCGAGCATTGCTTAGACATTATTTTTTACATCTTCACGGTGTATTCCGAATATAGTAAGGTAATCAGAGAGAATATAATGTTAAGACACTCCATTTTTCATTTTCCGCCGAATTTTCGAGGCATTACCTTTTGAGTGACGGAACTCAACACCGCGCTTTGCCTTGACACCAGAGCGGAGAAATGAAATATTAATAAATAATAATTCATTCCCTCGAGTGAGAATCGAAGCCACAACGGTCGCGTTACAGCCACACGCTTGTGCCCCAGCGCCACGACTGCTTATACATTATTTTTGTTAAATCAATACAATTTTCTAATAATTTTAAAAGATTCTTTACTTTCGAGTAAGTGAACAACCTCGAACTTGAGCGCATCTAACGATAGCGATATGTAAACAGAGGCGTGCAACGAGTTTTCTATCGAAAAGTTAACTTCCGCCCGTGGGCTAGTCATAGCCGACACGTGCCAAACGGAGGAACCCGGCTGCTATACAAATAAACACATACAGTAATAACAAATCGAAACCAAACCAATAACCCTGTTTAAATTTAGCCATTTAAAACTCTACCTAGAGTTATGGTCGGTTCGGATAAGCTCTCTAAGCTTATATTCAATAATAATTTAAAATGTTGGAAGGCGTTGTGGCGCAGGAGCTCAAGGATGTGGATGTAACGCGACGGATGTGGGTTCGATCCCCACTCAAGGAAATAATTTATTATTTATGCATATTTTTATTTCTTCGCTTCACCAAGGCAAAGCACGCCTTTAAGTCCCGCCACTCAAAACGCAATGACTCAAATGAAAAAATTGCGGGAAAATTGGGGAACGGACTGTCTTAACACTAAGTTCCCTCTGCCTACCCTGCTGTGTGTGGGATACAGTGTGAAGCTAATTTGATTTCAATTTGAAAACTCTACCTACAGTCATGATCGGTTCGGGTTCGCTCTAAGCTTACCTACCTATATTCAATAATAATTTAATAATTCTTGTTAACGGTGAGATCGTAAACCATACTAACGATATACATCCTCGCGATCGTTCGAAGTTTGTTTATACTTGACCCAAATCCACAAGATTAAGTGTGTCCGTTGTGTGAGCTCAGGATCATGAACATTTCGGTGTTGACACGGTTAAGAATTGATATTACTATATAAATTGTTCCGCTTATGGGCTCTTTTTGGTGTTTTTTTTTTCTTTATTTTCCTTATGAAACTTTTCTTAATAGGAACTTTATTTAAGATGTGTAAGTGGATCGCTTACTTTTTTGGCAAGGTAGGCAGAGGGAACCTGGGAACCTAATGTAAAGATACTGCGTTTTCATTGAGACACTTCCGTTCTCCATTTTCCGCTGAATTCTGGAGCCATTGCGTCTTAAGTGCCGCCGCAACGCCGTGCCTTTCTTTTCTTCGAGTGGGAATCGAACCCACAACCTATTGCGTTTATAATACTCACGCTTGTGCTCTTGCGCCACCGCTGGCCTCAACTTACAGTCATACCACACAAAATTTATTATTGCTAACTTGATTATATTATATGACGTAAGAAACAACGGTTACTATAGATACCTAGTCCAGATACAAGTTAGAATTAACGTAGACCAATAAATATGATTAACCTATCTGGTTGCTACATGTGACATTCGAGAACTTCCTGTTTTGAACCACTGAGAAATGCGCTAATAACGGTAAATCAAGAGTTCTCAACTAACCTGGGTATTTATAATTTTCTCATTTACTGCGTGTTCATTTGAAAATTGCGAATTGAGGCCAGTCGTGGCGCAGGGGCACATATTGTGACTGTAAAGCCGCCTGGCTGTGGGTTGGATCCCCACTCGAGATGAAATATTTACTTAAAAACTTATATTTCAATTTCTTCGCTCTGGTGTCAAGGCAAAGCGCGGCGTTGAGTTCTGCCACTCAACACGCAATGCCTCCAGAATCCGGCAGAAAGTGGAGAACGAAGTGTCTTAATACTAGGTTCCCTCTGCCTACCCTGCTGTGTGCGGGATACAGCGTGAAGCTGAATTATTTATTTTTATTTTAATTGCGAATATATTTCTAGCGGTTTTATAGTTAAGAATCGTCAAATCTTGACAACAACAACAAAAAAACTTTTTGTTACGTTAATTACCTGATTCAAATGTATTTTAAGTTACATCAACTATTACAAGATATGTAATAAAGTAATTAATTAAAATTTATAATATTAGTAATTATACGTAAATATTAGTTCGACTTGAATTAATTCATAAAATTAGATATGAATAAAGAAATTAGAAAGTCCAATTGTATATATGTGAATGCCAACAACAAATGAAATATTTTTTTAATGTTAAATATAAACGTTCCCAAAAACGCTAACTAATTTGTCACACTCAAATTTTATGACGCAATATGAATTTGTGGCATAATATAATCCTAAATAAAAAATATATAGAAATAAAATCCTATAATAACAAAAATAAAAGTTGAATTTATAACTATAAATTTAAGTTCAATTTCCGTGGTAAGTAGTAATGATGTTAGGGCAGTGTAATTTAAAAAATCACGTAGACCGAAAACACCTCAAAATCAGTTGCCGTATGAAAACAACTTTGAACTATATATATATACATATACATTATGAAACGTACGTACAGACGGAGCCTTTTAATATAGAGTTGCAGTTAACTTGTATTGTTAAAAGTCTTTAAACTTTCAATTTGAACTTGTTTTTATTTCATATTTAACAAGTGACAACTCCACCTCCGCCATACATTTTTTAAACCTCCTTGACCGCTGAAAACGGTTTAAAGTTGGTGTTAAATTTACATTTGTATAAACAACAGGAAAATATTATTTGAAAGTATTATGAGACTTGTTTTTGTTGTAAATCAAAATAAGAATCTGTATATAATAGCCACTAAAGATTTCTTAATAGAGCGACAGCGAGAAATATGTTCATTGAAAAGAAATCTAGAAATAACGTTTCTCTTATATAAAAAAATATATCTTTATTATTGAGGCCGTCATGGCGCAGGGGCACAAGCGCGTGTTTGCAACGCGCCGGTTGTGGCTTTCATTGTCACTCGGGGGGAAAGAATTATTATTTAATAATATTTTCATTTCTTCTCCCTGGTACCAAGGCATAAAGCGCGGCGTTGAGCCCCGCCACTCACAGAATGTCTTTACTCTAGAACTCTAGAACAGAATGTCTTCACACTGGGTTCTCTCTGCCCACCCTGCTATGTACGGGATACAGCGTGAAGCAAAGAAAAAAAAAACTTTATTATGTGTAAATATAATTTTTTGTGGCGTTATCGATAAAGAGACATTTGTAAGCAAACAACAGGATGGCACAACAAACTTAACATATCAAACACTCTCGTAACATTCGCTTACACTTTCTCTTGACGTATACACTTTTACATTTTATAATATTTACCAGAGATTTTTCACATTCTATACGTTCGGACTTCAAGCGTAATGTTAATCTTTCATAAATATAATAGGTGGGAATATTTATGTAATTTTAATTAATAACAAAAAATATTTCCGTAGCGATCTCTTAGTATTCTATAATTTAACTTAAAATCAATAAATAAGTACTAGGGTGCCTCTGCTTACCCTGCTGTGTGATCACAGCACATACACCGTGAAGCTGATTTGGTTTTACTATAAAAATATATTTTTACGGAAAAGACCACGAGAAAGAAATATCTTAGGCACGCTGTTATGAAAAAGGAGATACAAGTGTAAAATTCTAGTTACTGGGACAACGTTGCGTGGGATAGCGTAGAACGGTGGCGGATCATGGCAAAATTACATTAAACCAAACATCTCTACATATCTACCTCGTGTATTATAAAACACGTCAATCTCCATTTTTGGCCGAATTTCGTAGGCATTTTAGAGTAGCGGAACTCACGCGCTTTGCCTCGACACCAGAGCGAAGAAATGAAAATATACATTTTAAATAGATATTTACTCGAGTGGGGCTCGAACCGACAACCAGTCGCGTTTACAATGACACACTAGCACCCCTGCGCCACGACTGGCCTCAAACATTAAGGGGTTTCTCAAAAATAGCCCAACGAGATGCTGTACGAACACTAAGACATCGAGAGTGCGCCACATCGATTTGGAACCTTATAGTTATGATTTAAGCGTTTCATATCGCAAGTATTATTTAGGAGTCGACGCCATTTTATTTCATACAACTCTGCGTATTCTGGTCAAACCGGTTCCATACTGAACGTCTACGTATGGACCTGCCGCCACTCGCCAAATGAGGCGCACGCTTGCATTGCAAATAATAGCAGCTCTTTCTGGACGGATGCCAAATAACGAGAAAGATTTTTTTCGCTGGAGAAAATACGTCACTAAATATTATAATATATCTAAGCTAATGAGGCCAGTCGTGGCGCAGCGGCACAAAGTGTGACTGTAAAACCGACTGGTTGTGGGTTCGATCTCCACTCGAGGAGATGAAATATTTACTTAAATTTATATTTTCATTTCTTCGCTCTGGTGTCGGGGCAAAGCGCAGCGTTAAGTTCTGCCACTTAACACGCAATGCCTCCAGAATTTGGCAGAAAGTGGGGAACGGAGTGTCTTACACTAGATTCCCTCTGCCTACCCTGCAGTGTGCGGGATACAGCGTGAAGCTAATTTGATTTTGATCTAAACTAATATTCATATATACATACATAATAAAACTCTACTAAACTCTCTGGACACTTTTTCCAATAAAGCAAAGAAATGAAGGTGCGGTAGTAATTCCGATGTTTTATAGTGTCGAGACAAAGGTCACGTCTATGGTAATACAAATCGACCGAATATAACCTAATTAGATAAAAGCGCTCGCGCCCTCTTTTCGCAAAAATAATCATAAAGCCTTTCTATTCATAATATAATGAAGAAAACAAATGCTCTTAATTAGATATTAAAATTAGCTTCACGCTGTATCCCGCACACAGCAGGGTAGGCAGAGGGAACCTAGTGTAAAGACACTCCGTTCCCCATCCCGCTAATTACACATGATACGACTTATATGGTATTTGTTATACTTATGTACCTATATATAAAGCTGCATTACTGTTATCAGAGGCAGCGTGCGACTTTAAATGCTACAGTTTATCGATTCGATTCCCAATCGAGATAATAAACGGAGTGTCTTAACACTAGGCACCCTCTGCCTACCTTGCTACTTGCGGAATACAGCGTGAAGCTAAACAAAATTATTCAAGTCATTTATCACAATAAAAATACTTAACACAACAAACTAGCTTTAAGAAAAAAACACAATACAATAGCCTTGTTATCTTCTTACAATATTTTGGCGGTGACATCATGACATAATAAGGAAACCATATCGGGATCGAATCGGCTCATATACTCGTATTCGCATAACTTATCTACGCGGACTAACTTTTTAGGATGCCCGCACATGTGGTTTTAGATGGCATATTTCTATTAATATTTTTAAACGTGGTTGATACTAGAGTAATCGATTTTATAATTCGTGTGTGGCAGTGTCTATATTCATATATTGCATTAAATAATCGATTATAAAATCGAATCAAATCAGCTTCACGCTGTGTCCCGCACACGGCAGGGTAGGCAGAGGGAACCTAGTGTTGAGACACTCCGTTCCCCACTTTCTGCCGAATTTTGGAGGCATTGCGTGTTGAGGGGCAGAACTCAACGCCGCGCTTAACCTCGGCACCAGAGCGAAGAAATGGAAATATAAATTTAAGTAAATATTTCATCTCCCCGAGTGGGGATCGAACCCACAACCAGTCGGCTTTACAGTCACAACTCGTGCCGCTGCGCCACGACTGGCCTCGATATTCGATTATGATTTCTAATTAACTCAAAAAAAAATGTTTCAAGATTTCCTTATTGATTCGTAAAATGTCTTCATAGACAAATTGTGATATTTAGTATAAGAAAAGAAGAAAATAGACCAAAATATATAAGATCATCTACAAAAAATTGAAATAAGTATTATATTTTGATGCAAACGAATCACGGTGCCTAACCAACTATGGCGAGTTTCCAGGTCGCGGTTACAAAACGATCGGCGAACTAGTTCATGGACTCCACAAGATAATTCAATTGTACGACACCTGCCCGTAAACAATATAGTTCTTAGTAATTCAAGCATGTCATTCAATTGCATAGCTATTTTTTCATAATTGATATTTATAAAATCAGCTTCACGCTGTATCCCGCACATAGCAGGTTAGGCAGAGGGAATCTAGTGTTAAGACACTCCGTTTCCCATGGAGGCATTGCCGCGCTTTGCACCGACACCAGAGCGAAGAAATGTGTTGAGCTCCGCCACTCAGCACGCAATGCCAACAAAATTCGACGGAAAAGGGGAAATCGAGTGTCTCAACACTAGGTTCCCTCTGCCTACCCCTTTCCGGGATACAGCGTGAAGCTAATTTATATTTTCAACAATTCTCTTGATATATAAAGGTTAATACGAAGCTACCTTACGTCATCTTATATTCGATCGGCGCTAATGCATTCTCAATCACTTCGAGTGCACAGCTGCTCGAACGGGCGTTGTTAAGGAAAACATACATATACATACATACATACATACAAACAGTATATTCCGTAAAGTTATATATATATATAGAGATATAATGATACGTTGTTCGTACGCATTTAACGGCATATAGGTAACAGATAGGCATTTCACAACTAGCAAAGTAGATTAAGGAATGCGGACCGGCCGCAGCAATCGGCCTTGCATCTTGCCAACTGACCACTCACACTGTCGTTTCTGTGTGAACGCACCACTATTATTCTGTGTATGTATGTGCAAACATAAATAAATATTATTATTTTATATGAGGGGCAATGACCTGAAACCGACGAATTCTAAGCTCGTGATTTTAATTAGGACGATGTAAATAGAATTTGATGATAATTTTGTGGGACACTTGTTTTATAGTGTTGAATGTTGTTTAAGTTTGCAAAAATTCTAGATTTTTTTTTTGGGTTATTATTGGATTATTGAGAAATTCGTTATTTTTTCTCTTTCTCTCTCTCTCATAAGAAGCACTTAAATGAGTAATTGAAAGGTATTTAAGTTAATATCATTAAAATAATAATATAATCACTATTAATTATTTTTAAATTAAATTAAATTATATAATTGATATATTAATTTTTGTATATTTTAATGTGGTTCTGTGAAATTTTGTATTGTAAAAGTTTATTAACAATAGAACTACTAATTAATATAATTAATTGATTATTAACATAGTCATTTAGCTTTTTTTTATGAAGAGTATATTTTGCCTACATTTAACAACAATGTACCTAAAGCACTAAAAGCACTCCACTCTGGTTGATTTCGCTTGTTTTTAATTCAACAAATCCCTTGATATTACACTTGATATAGATTTTTCTATAATGACAATAGATATTAATAATTTCAGATGTCTAAAAAGCAAAATCCCCAAGTGACTCTCACTTCACGAGAGCCTGAGGAGGACACAAAATCCCTACATTACACATGTTTACCTCACTGGGGCGCACACTTTAAATGCTATTCAACTTGTTCAATTTAATGACCAGAAGAAGCAATGATTTGATGACCGATCTTAATAATTTTGGTTATGTATTATCTGCTTTATATACATGTTTTTGTTGTTCTATTACCTAGCCTATACTTAACTCTATTGTTATATAATCAATTGTATAATAAACACTGAAAATACAAAAATATGCTGTTTACTTTGCCATAACCAAAATCATTAAGAGCTTGTGAATTGTATTCAATATTTAAAGCAATTACAATTTTAAGAAAAGTCCACCAGAATATCATTAACTGTTTTTTTGAACATACAAGAAAGCAAATATGTATGTTATAAATAAAGTAACACTTTACACAAAAAAAAAATATAAACAACACAAAAATATTACTATTTCAACATAAGGCAATTCATAGGTCAACTACTACCAAATTTAAATAGTTTATACTCTATGCATTAGAGAGTCCCTAAACAAATAATGGTACCAAATACAATTTGATGAGCATGAAAAACTAGTAAAGTTGTTGTTGTAAACAGATTACAGTATCTTTAAAAAGTAAAAAGGTAAAAAATCTTTAGACCAAACAATAAAGAATTTGATCATTTTAATATCAGTTGTACAAAACTTAACAAATTATTTTTATGATAGTTCTATATAAAAAATAGTTTACACCTACTCAAGTAACATAAAAACAGGTAAACTTTTAAAATATTATTATGATTGATCATTAAAGGAAATCCCAATTCAATTCATGGACTAAATTAAAAATCTGTTATTTATCCTTTTGTGGTTGACTTGAACCCTAACCAGAGGAACGGAGTGTCAAATATTATGGTCCTGCATGCATCTTCTGCATTATCTTCTGTCATTAATAACATCCTAATTGTTATGATACAGAACTTATATATATCCAAATTTCAATTATCCTCTTATAGCCAACTAAAATATATTAAAAGTATCAAGTATTAAGCTAATATTTCATTTATCATTTGTGTTTTATTTAATATCTTAGAAACAGACTTAGCTCAACAACACTATTAAGAAATTATTTTTAATGAGTTATTTATCATGTTAAAGATAATAATATCCTTGTTATATTAATATATGTTTTTTCTTTTTTTTTTGCTTCACCGTCCTGCATTTATCAGGATAGGTGTAGGGAACCTAGTCAGTAGCCCATGTGTTAACCTACATGTCGAAAAAGAAGTAAATAAGAAAAAAATAATAGTTCTTCCTGCTCTTAAAAAATATATATAAATATACTCTTACGTTTATAATTCTCTTTTATTTTATTAAGAACAAGATGAACTTTTATTCCTGTAAACCTTATCTTTTGATATGTCTGTTTATACATAGGATATGTATGTCAAAAGAAGTTATAAGAGAAGAGATATATAGTGCCAAAAATCTCAATTTCTGTTGAATTCACGATTTATTGTGTATTAACTGCCGTAATCCAACGCCGCGCTTTGCCTGTTACCAGGCCGAGGAAATGAAAATATTAAATATTTCATTCCCCTGAGTGGGAAATCGAACCCAGAATCCTCGCGTTTACAATCATGCGAATGTGCCAAAGCGCCACGACGGTCTCTAATTATTTATAATAATATGATTTGTGTTAATAAAAAAATACAGTTTTAACTTAATCGTTAAGCTTTTTAATACTCAATAGTTTGTTTAAAAATCAGTAATATATATAAACCACCTAGTGAATTGTAAAATTTATATATAAGTTAATACGCTTACAGTAAAGTAACGTAATTTATATACATATATGAAACTAAATCTACTTTCTATTCTTTA
>DWQW01011719.1:0-11270 GCA_018249695.1 Heliconius erato demophoon
CCCTTAAGTATCTCTTTATGAGTATTTTATCACAATTGAATTAGCGGTTTGGCCCTGATTGCGTAACAGACAGACAGACAGACAGACAGACAGAGTTACTTTCGAATTTATAATATAGGTATGGATAGTGATGTAACGAAACCTTTCAATATAACATTAGATAGTAGGTCTAGCAGACTATTGTTAGTATAACATTCGAAAATAAATGTAATATTATTAGGTTAAAAATAAAAGTAGTATAGTCACACAAAAACATAAAAAAAGTTAACGCCGTTTTTTAAAGTTCCGTATCATTTAAGGAAAACAAACGATTATAAGATGACTTTGTTGTCTGTCTGTCTGTCAAGAGCCTTCATCCCATCAACGCTTGGAGATATATTAACTTGAAATTCAAATCATATACCATAACCGACCAATACCATATTAACTCTAACTGCTGAGCTTGAATTGCAGAAAAAACTCAAGACGCCAATTTTTGTACGGAGCTCTCGGTGGGCGAACCCGATTTGCGCTTGTACGTGTTTTTGGCAGGTTCACTCCGCTCCCCACAAAATTCTGGAGGCATTGTGAATTGAATGACGGAACTCAACGCCGCGCTTTACCTCGACACCCGAGCGAAGATATGCGAATAATAAATATTTCATTTCCTCGAGTGGTAATAGAAGCCAAAACCTGTCGCATCTACAGTCACACTCTACTCCTCGATTGCCCTCAACGCAACGCAAAAGGTAACGGAGTTCCAAAATATTTTTTACAAATAATAAATTTACAATATTATCTCTACCTAGTTCATAGAAAATCGAAATAGAGTGGCCTTTTAATTAGAAGCATGAAAACGTTTTAGACATGCAAATAGACCGATAGTTACGCCAGATATTAGAAATTGGCGTGTATCGTCTAATTCGTGTAAATTAACTATGACTTACTTTAACGTTACACACGAGTGAATATTATTGTTTTGTAGAATACATACGTATATAATATCATTGCTTTGATAAGAAGTCATTATAGACTCTTTTAATTACCAGCGATCCAATGATTATTTTATTACCTTCTTTTGCGTTTTTTTAAGCTTTATCCCGGATATAACCAGACAGGCAGAGAAATGGAAAATAATCAGTAAATAATAATCATAAGTGGGAATCGAACCCTCAACACTCTTGCAGCAAGGCGTTCTGCAGCTGGACCACAACTCCGACATGGACGACAAAGTAACTAAACCATAATTATAATAGCGATATAGTTATTTGAACAAAATACCAACGCAATATTTAAATTTAAATAAACCCAATATTAAAATAAAAAAAAATTAAATAAAAGTAGGAATACTTTAAAAAAAAACAATTTTCTCTTAATACGTTTCAATTATAACGTTAATCAGAGCGCGAGTGGCGCTCAGTCAACAAGAGATAATCCTCGCGTCGCTCTCGTTAATAGTGTCACGATAAACCTTACAAATGAAGTTACATACATTGTTATATAGATAAAAAAATAAATCAGCTTCACGCTGTATCACGTACACAGCAGGATAGGCAGAGGGAACCTAGTGTTAAGACACCCCGTTCCCCACTTTCTGCCGAGTTCTGGAAACATTGCGTGTTGAGTGTCAGAACTCAACGCCGCGCTTTGCCTCGACACCAGAGCGAAGAAATGGAAATAGAAATTTAAGTAAATAATTCATCTCCTCGAGTGGGGATCAAATCCACAGCCAGTCGGTTTTACAGTCACACTTGTGCCGCTGCGCCACGACTGGTCATATATATATTTATATATATTCGCTCGCTATGTCGTGTGTGTTTATAAAAGTTAAAACGTTTTGTGTTTACTACTGACTTTATTTAGTTTTAGTCTCTCGGGGGAATCAGTTCATATTTATTATTTTATTTTTTCCGTTCTGGTAACAAGACAGCAGACAGACAAAGATTCGGCGGAGAGTGAGTGCGGGATTTATCTTTTTATTCTAATGCTTCAAACACGGAGTAGAGATCGGGAGTGCCTTGGCACTAAGTTTTGACTTTTGTGCAGCTACGCAGGGAAAAAGCTTACAACTTCTTTAAGCTTTATATTCATGTAAGATAATTAAATATAGAAATTTAATTTGAAGACCTATCGAATACAATGTAATAGACCAAGTCTTTTTAAGTTTTTCTACAAACATATTTTCTTTCCTAAATATGTCATTTTTAAAAGAAACCACTATAAATACGTATAGTTATTTAAAAATAAAAAAAATGTATTCATTATTGACGTGTTATTACAGACACGCCTCAGCTGTGCCATTACGGTGTCGATCCTTTTATTCAAATAAAACGGCAATCTCCCTGAAACGGTCGGTTGACCTTATTTCAACTCTCTTTTGTTATACATCTCAAGGCTGTCAAAACCATTCAACAGTAAATTTTGGTAGACAGAGCTATCAGATGACAGTCATAATTTAAAATTACTATGAAATATAATAAGACCTAAAAAAAATGAACAAAAGCTAGCTCAAGCGTGCGACTGTAAACGACAATCTGTGGGTTTGATTCCCGCTCGGGGACATTAAATATTTAATATTTTCATTTTCCCGCTCTAGTAACGAGGCGATGGCTGTACGGGATACGTACGTCTATAATAAATCTAAAACGATTAACGTAATGTAATATAACCTACAGCCTTCCTTAACAAATGGACTATTCGAAACAAAAAGGTATATTTCAATTCGAACGAACCAGTTCAAACAAATAAACTCTTCTAATAATATTAGTATAAGAAGTATGATAGCATAGCTAACATTTTTTTTTATACGGTTTATCTAACATAAAATATTTTTTCAATTCGAACCAGAAACAGTATTAAAATTTTTAGCTTTACAATATTAAGTATAAAAGTAGAGATAATATACGAGCCATGAGCCCACATTTATTCCCAACAACGTTAAATAAAGATCAAAAGGAATGGGTAAACCTTTTGCAGACGATATTAGGGGCAGCAGCCTATTCATTTCCCGAGGGAGATAGGGGAGATGCTTAGAACTACGGTACCTAGATTCTTGTTAGAAAGGCGTACGGGAATGTTTATATTATCGAGGCTAAGCTCTATATTAGCACTTGCTATATAAAGAAACTGAATAAGGGTATCGTGTGCAAGTAATTTATGTTTACGTATGAGCGCGCGTGTCGAGTAGTAAACACAGAGGTTGAAGGTTCGATTTCCACTCAAGGACATAAATTATTTTAATATTTTCATTTCCTCGCTCTGGTAATTAGACAAAGCACGGAATTATTAAATTCCGCCACTCAAAAAGCAATGTTTAGGAAATTCGCCTGGAGACGACGCCTTCAGAATTCGGCGGAAAATGGGTAAGTGAGAGTCTTAATACTAGATACCCTCTGCCTACAGCGTGAAGCTATAAAAAAACATATTTGTTGTATATGAAAAGTAATGAAATTATGTACGACAGGACATTACTTCTAAATAAATAAGTCAGTATAATAGTTTTTCCTATAAGAACGTCGTGTGCTAACCAAATTGAACATAAATCTTTCCCAAAGTATCCATGTCTCGGTCGGTGATTTTCGCCACACCTATAAACTCATCCATTTTTATGTTTAACCTTTCTTTTTACGACCTAAAACTTTGTTTAGTCCGAAGCTAAGCTTCATCTTATTAAAATGTTTTTAGTTTGTGTTTTAACACAAACTAAAAACGTCTCAATAAGATAATAAATAAAAAGAATATAGAAGTTCGTAATCAAAGAATTTCGTAACTTAAATTGACCATTTTACTTCGTAACGTCTATGTTATACAAATAATATTAAATATTTAACTTAAAACGCTGGTAGGTATAGTGGAATACATCGGAACCATTACACATGATAACATAACATCGTATAATATACTCTATAGCTTTCCAAGGTGTATAGACTATCCAACACAAAAACATTTTTAAAATCTATAGTTCCTGAGATTAGCGTGTTAAACCAAACAAATTCTACAGCTTTATATGATTAGTATAGATTTACAAGCGGATCGAACTTCAAGTTACAACCATCGTTTCAAACACCTGCGACAACAACTGCGTCACAATAACCAATTTTTTATATATTATACTTTCATATATTGTAAATATACTTACTTTCAAAAAAAAGTAATGAAAGTATAAAATGTACATAATTATAAAATCTTATATTTACACTAAGCCTTTAAATCCAACTTCATACATTTTAAATATATATTTGCGGTTTAATATTTTGCCTCGTCGCTAAAGCAACTTTGAATAAAAATGCAATATTTTAAAGTCAACGTTACGAGTTGTGACACAGATTACGTTTTAAAAAAAAACTGCACAGGCGAAGTTGGTATAAGCAAGACATTGTAATTAAAGAGAAAATTAAAAGTAAAACTAAGAAATTCAATAGAATATAGAAAATACAAAAATACTACACTATGAGGTCAGATCGAGGTTAGTCGTGGGGCAGAGGCACAAGGGGTAAATGCGACAAGTTGTGGGTTCGATTCTCACTAGAAAAAAAATGAAAAAAAAAATTAATTTAATTTCTTCGTTCTAGTGTCGAGGCAAAGCGCTGCGTTGAGTTCCAACACCCAATACCTCCAGAATTCGGCGGAAAATGGGCAACCGGGTGACTTTTTCTAACTCTGTTGTAAGCGGGATTCAGCGTGAAGTTAAAAAAAGAGATACTCAAGCGTTTCAAGACTCCAATACTGCCCATGTTATTTGGGCATTATTTATAAACTTATAGTCAGTGGCATATCAGTAGCTTCCTAGCGATTAAGAACGAATATCTAGACCGACGTAAACAACAAACTTAATAAAGGAAATATTTTAAACATCAACGGGCTTAAATATACTTACTCCACTGTTAAAATATTAAATTAACTACTCGAACACGGAAAATCAATGGCCATACCAAAAAGCCGGTATACACGTATGATAGGCTTCTTTCCGGTTGGCATCATTTTAGTCGTGGTGCAGGGGCACAAAATGTGACTTTTACAGTCATCGACTGGTTGTGGGTTCGATTCCCACTCGAGGAAATGAAATATTAACTTACATTTATATTTTCGTTTCTTCGCTCTGATGTCGAGGCTAAGCGCGGCGTTAAGTTCCGCCACTTAACACTCTATGCGTCTAGAACTCGTGTGTCTTAACACTAGGTTCCCTCTGTCTACCCTGCTGTGTGCGTGAAGTTGATTTTATTTTTTGTTTTTTATATCATTCTACATGTATTACTTCAATCGTTACTGTTAGAGAAGTCCTTCAATGAATACATACACTCACGAGCTTACTTAAGTTTAAATTTTGAATGTAGAATCGATTGTTATTATCAAGCTGAAAAGGTTGTTTGGTTGAACTCGCTTATCATAGGAACTATTGCTTCGAATTGAAAAAATAAAAATATGTTAAATAGTTCATCTAGGAAGTTAATCATTCCGGAATTGAAGATCAAAAATGAAAAAAGGGGAAGATGGTCTATTTGTATTTTATTTCAAGGAAATAAATCATGCTACAGTAACACTAGAGCAGGGGTTCCCAACCTGTTCTTGATCAAGAACCACTTTTATATCATTCTTGGTAGCAGGGACCACTTCGCATGTAGGTATAATAAAAATTAACTGTGATAATTAAACAGAAGCTTCGCCTCACCATCCCCAGTCATAAAATTAAAATCGTTCGCGGACCATATTTAGGCTTCTGCGGACCACTGGTTGGGAACCACTGCACTAGACGGTAGCAACTGGCCTGCAGAGGTCAGGAAATGGCAATCTTCGTTGATTAGTCTCGAAGCGAGGCGATCAATGCTATTGGATATTGGCGTCTCTGTGCGTCTTGAGGCGCGATATACTTTGATTTAATGTACAAAGTTTCACTATAAACGACTAAGTTTAATAAATCCATCAAATGGACTATGATTTACAGCTATTAAAAGGAAATTTCTTACAAAATTGCTTTAACGTACTTGTACTATGTGTCGTTTTTTCTTTCTTTATATTTAGTTATTTTTTTTAACATTAACTAATGTTAAAAAAAATATCTAAATACAATAAAATTAGCTACAATATTTTCCTGGTCATAAAAAAATCCGAATTTGGTGACAAAAAGAAAAATTAGAAAATTGGAACGCATCCTCACTTCATCATGTCGATAATTAACATTAATAAATTATACAGAGCTAATCATTATCTTCCCATTATTTATTATGTATATCTAATATATAATAAATAATAGAATTTGTACAAAAATCTAATTTTCTTTTATCAATCCCGCAAAATTAAACTTGAGACTTTATAACATACAAACTTAATAAAACAATATCTATTAATAGAAGAAAAAAAAAACAACTTACTTCTTCAAACAGTTCGTGATCAGCAAATGTACGTCTTGACGTTCATCAAGCAGCAACATGGCGCCCAAGTAGCCAACCCTCTTGTCCGTGAAGCGCGGACTCGCGATAAGTTTAAGACACTCGAGCTGGCCAAAGTGAGCCGGGTATCCCAGCATATGGATGTATAGGAGCTTCGCGATGTTTCGACATCTAAGAGAAATATTTTATATATATATATATAGAAAATATACGTTTGAGGCCAGTCGTGGCGCAGTGGCACAAAGTGTGACTGTAAAACCGATTGGTTGTGGGTTCGATCCCCACTTGATTAGATGAAATATTTACTTAAATATATATTTCCATTTCTTCGCTCTGGTGTCAGGGCAAAGCGCGGCGTTGAGTTCTGCCACTCAACACGCAATGCCTCCAGAATTTGGCAGAAAGTGGGGAACGGAGTGTCTTAACATTGGTTCCCTCTGCCTACCCTGCTGTATGCGGGATACAGCGTGTAGTTGATTTAATTTAATACGTTTTAGACTCGAGCTCGCAAAAGTGCGCTAAGTCCCATCATTTTGTAATGTTTGGACATCTAAAAGTTAGTATATAAACATTAGTTGTTTTTCTCAACATTAACTTATGAAAAAATGTTTAACTGTGATTGTGATTATATTAGACTTATAACGTAGCGTTAGGTCCCTTAAATAGCGAAAATGTGGAACACAGTCTTTTATATAATATGATATTATTTTAATTAAACATCAAGAAAAGATGCCCATTGTGCCGTAGTAGCCAACCTTTTTGTTCGTCGGACTTGCGATTAATTTAAGGCAATGGAGGTGGCTAAAATAAGTTGGTGTCATATTTTGATTTCATTTTAGTCTAATATCAGAAAAAACATGAAGAAATCTCTGTCTGTTTACAAAGCTAATATTCCGCTTTCTGTTCATTGTTCATAAGCAAGGATCAGTAAAATTTTTCTTGTATAATAGTACAAGTCTTAATATTGCTCCTACTTCAATCTTACAATTCTAGGATAATAAACAACCACAAATAAATGTTAACACCACTTTGATTCCTAATATTTTTTTAAATTCCCACTTCTCCCTTGTTTAAGGTTGTAGACAGTCAGGACCATGGCATACACCTGCCAATTACACAAACCATTCAAAACCACAACCTACCTCCAAACACTGTCCTCTTCTCTAAAAGTGGACCTAATATACGCGCACTCCTTGTTCACGACGCTGCGCTCCTCCGCCGCGGTCCTCGCCGCACGTATCTGACGGATCAGATCCCGCAGCCGCGTGGGGGTCTGCATCCGCACTGAAACCGGCGCGACTGTTACACGACACACACACAAAAAAAAAGCTTAGATCAGTGCATTGTTGGTTAAGAATAAGCGTGGTGGGTGATTTGGCGAGACTTTGATAATTTTGGGGGTCTATTGAGTGCGGGACTGTAACATATTTTGGAATTATTTAATTTTTTTTTAGTTATGTTTTACAGAAGTATTTATAGATTTGTTTTAGTTTGACGTTGTATTCCGCATATAGCACAGGGCAGGCAGAGTGAACTTAGTGTTAAGAATTAAGACACTCCGTTCTACTTTCCACCGAATTTTCGTTTATCTTGTTTGTTTCAAGTTTCGCCAAAACATTCCGGATTAGAATAAGAGATTACAAGCTAAAGGAATTTGCTTCTAAATTTTGTGAAAAAATTGTTAGTAGCCAAAAGCGTAAGTGTAGTAGAAGTATCGCCAAAAAGGGTTAGTAGAAGAAAATACCTCGTCGTATTAGAGTGTAAACCTGCTAAATCCGTTTTTGTTTTTTCATTATGTACGTTTGTATACCATTCAGCATCACGGTGTAAGGATAAGGATACCTCTCTATCCTCTAAGGATAGAGGGGTAGCCAGAGAGAACGAACGGTACGATATACTATTCGGAAGTATAAAAAATATACGAAATTGATCTTTATTTCATATAGTATTGAATACAAATAAATTTTCAAAATTGTAAATATTTTCTGGTAAAACATATTAGCAAGTTTATACTTTAAGCCTACAATATTTAAATAATATATATATATATATATATATATATATATATATATATATATATATATATATATATATATATATATATATATATATATATATATATATATATATATATATATATATATATATATATATATATATATTTGCTTTTACTGCACAGAAGGTTTGCAAAAACTAAAAGCTATCAATTAAATTAAGTATTATATAGGAATAAATGTTTAAATGGCTAAAGAACTATACCTCGGGAAATAGAACGAATTAATGAAGCTATGGTACTCACCTCTCTCAATGGCCTCATTTACCACTTGCTTTATGGTGGCAATGTTAAATGCTGGGTTAAACCTGCGGAAGAAATAATATACTGAGTGCAGGTTCAATGAACTTTATGTACTGTGACCTAAATCGAAAGGAGACAGGTGCTAAAAAAGTTGTGCATGCTTTTTTTTTATAAGTTTAAATTTTAATAATTGATAAGTTTGTATTTTGACGAATTATATTATATTATGTAAAAATTTTATTTTTTTATTTAGCTTCACGCTGTATCCTGCACACAGTAGAGTAGGCAGAGGGAACCTAGTGTTAAGATACCAACTTTCCGCCGAATTCTGGAAGCATTACGTGTTAATTGGCGGAACTCAACGCCACGCTTTGCCTCGACACTAGAGCGAAGAAATTAACATATATTTTTTCACATTTTTAAAGTGTTATTCAACACTTAGGAAAGAAAAATATTTATTAAGAAAGGTTCATTCGGAACTGTTATGACTTAGTTGATTAGAGCGCTCGGATGGTTTCTAAAGAGGCTCGGGTTCAAATCCCCCTACGTCCAAATTTTTATTTGTTTTCTTATATGTATGAAAATATAAATTTAAATAAATATATTTAATTTTCTCGAGTGGGGATCGAACCTATAACTAGTCGATTTTACAGCCACACTTTGTGCGCAACAGCTGGCCTCAAAATGGCGTACTTGAAATTACTTTACCTAAATAAGCATTAATAAATTATATAGAAACTTTCTCTAAAAGTAAGAAGATATACTAAAAATAAGACCCGTATAAAGTGAAATCAACAATTGCTTACTGAATTCATTAATTAATATTATTATAGTGGGCTCAAAATTATGTACTTTTTAAGATATTATGATACATAAAAAAAAAACAAAGAAACCAAAATTGTAGATTTGATTTCTAAAAAACAAATTATTCTCATTTTTTTGTTTTGCTAAGAGTTCCCACTGCATCAAAATCAAAATATTCTTCGGTTCAGTTTTTAGTTTATGGCATCTTGAGTGTGCCAGTTGAGCAATAATCATTAAAAATATATTTTATTAAATTAAGTTAGTGACTTAAGACTTTAGGCAGTTTTGAAATGTCAAGTTAAAAAAAAAGGCCAGTCGTGGCGCAGCGGCACGAGGTGTGACTGGCAAAACCGAGTGGTTGTGGGTTCGATCCCCACTCGAGGAGATGAAATATTAACTTAAATTTATATTTCCATTCGCTCTGGTGTCGAGGTTAAGCGCGACGTTGAGTTCAGCCTCCAGAATTCGGCAGAAAGTGGGGAATGGAGTGTCTTAACACTAGGTTCCCTCTGCCTACCCTGCTGTGTGCGGGATACAGCGTGAAGCTAATTTAATTTAATTTTTAATTTTAAGGTTAAAAAAAAATCACTAATTTCAGTCTTAGAGGAAGTTACCACCTACTCGGAAGGTAGTTCAAAAAAATGTTAAGCTGATTTTGTTTATTCTTATCTCAACCAACACCGCGCTTTGGTTACAAGACAGGGAAATCAAAACAAATTTTGCCACAATGCATGAAAATAAAATAAAAATGTACATCAACAAAATTCAGGTTAGTTACAGGTCATGTCATACATATTCCTATTCAGCACGGTAATAAGAGCATGAACATGCCTTAATTATGCCTTCTATTAAAATGAATATAAATAACTTTGGTTTGTACTTAGCTCAATGAATGCAGTATTGAATGTCATGCCTTTGTTGACTGTTACAATAGAACTATGCTATGTAAATCTATTTATGATGACTATTGTTTACACACATTTATAAAAATGTTTTCTGATCAATACTATTTATATTCAAATTAAATATTAAGGTTAATTTAGTTATAATTTTTCAAAGTTTATGTCAATACATAAGTGGCATATTTTGTGAAGTAAGAAGAGTATAACACAATTAAATTTTTGAGTTTGATGTCATATAAAAAAAATATAATCTTGAATTACATGAGTATTCAGGTTATTGTGGGACAGTGGGATATCTAGCCATAAATATGATCAACGTGTGGTTTGATTGCCACATGGGACAATGGTTAAATTTCTATCATTTTCAGCAGCAGCGTTGAGAGAGCAGTGTTGAGTTCTACAATGCAACACAGGATATCTTGAAAATGTGGATTACCATCATGTCAAAATATGGACTACATCATATGTGCAATCATCAAAAATGAGAATTAATAAATTTTGTTTTGGAAAATAAAATAATATAATAAAAATATATAATTTTATTAACAGATAATATTTAATTGATTGAGACCATTGTAATACAGTATCTGATTGTTAATATGATGTTAGTGGTTCGGATACTAGCTTAGGGTTCAATAAATTATTTTTCATTCCCCGTTTGGATAAAATAATACATGTCATTGTTTTGCCCCACTCAACATGCTATAAGTATCTTCGAGAAGGAAAAAGAAAAAAAAAATAAGACACTGAAAATAAAATCAAGTGAAAAATAGTTCTATAGTACAGAATATATATTGTCTACTTAATAGATAAATCAAATCTGTATATGTAATGATAAATTTAGTTATTCAAATATATATTTATAAATACATCTGGCTAAAATAGATATTGCTTTATATTAAG
>DWQW01011720.1:0-11269 GCA_018249695.1 Heliconius erato demophoon
ATATAATAAACAAAGATTTATAATTAATTTTCTTTTCTATTGAGCTCTTTAGAGTGATGAGAAGTTGTTAGATATTGTGCGTTCAAAACAAAATCAATAGATAGATCTATCTATTATCTCTATCTATCTATTTAGACAAAATAGGCTTTGAAATGTATCTGTTGATCAAAATCGAAATGAGGATGTCGTGGCGCAGCATCAGCGTCAAATCATACGCGACGGTTGCGAGTTCGATTCCAGCTCGGGCAAATGAGAATTACTTTCTAATCTGCCCGAGCTGGAATCGAACTCGCGGTAGGAAGACAAAACGTGACGTTGACTTCCGCACTTGTCACACAATATTTCAAATACTGGGCAGCGTGCGGCCTACGGAGTGTCTCAACACTGCCTACCCTGCTACATGCGGGATACAGTGTACAACTATAACTATACTAAAAATACATTCTATCTATTGAGAACTTAAACAAGATGGTAAGTGTCAAATTTTCATATCTCATCGTTTACATGAATGGTCCATTTCAAAGGGTTATTTAACAAGAAGTAGGGCAACACCGTCCTTCTAATGACGAGGTATTTTTAGTGCAGCCACCAAGAGCTGCAGCGTAAAGACAGCGTGACCTGAACAAAAATATGAATTGTGTCATAAGTCACATATATTTAGACATCGCCTTCAGCTCTTGACCCTTGGGTCACGTTTATAATAGAAATACGTTGTTCTTGTATCTTGCATATTGTTATGAGATACAATGGAAACATTAGCTATGTAAATACATAATAATTTTATTTTATGAGTTTTTATCATTATACGACTTAAAAATATTTAAATATATAATTATGTACAGAACGCTACTTTATGACCTTAGTTATTAAGATTAGTACTTGAAAGGTTTATTATTTTATGCTTTTTAGATTTTTGTGTCGGTTAATAATTTTTTTCCATAGCATTTGAAGCAAAGCCCATTGCAATGATTCAGACAGAATGTATTTGTAGTCGCCAAATTGTTATTACCTCGAAATTGATTTCATAATTAGACCCCCGGTAATACTATCCGATATTTATATAAGAGAGTATCGTAACAAAATACATCTATGAAACAATACCTAATACTAATGTTTACATATCCATATTGTTTTTTTTAAATTTAAGCATTAATGCACTGTTACAAAAGTATGTGTACATTCAATAACATATTTCATTATTATATCGGCGTACAAATAAAATGTACACTTTAAATTACGCTTTAAAGCTTTAATTAAATTAAGTTACATTAAATAAATATACATTTAAAATATTAAAAAAATATAAATATAATTAAAAAACTTTTTTTTATAGTATAATGGTACTATTGGTAATATTTTTTTAGTCTAAAATAAATACATTAAAACATGAAAACCTTAATCAAAAAATCAATAAAAAGCTGTACAAGAAGTTAATTCAATATAATTGTAGGTACCAAAGAAGACGTCACCCAAGATTTACAACGTACAAAATCTGCAAAATTTTCACTACCACGAGTTCCTCTAGTTAAGTGGCCTTCGGACCGAATTTTTCTCAATTTGTTTCACTTAAAACTTCGAGACTTACGCCAAAATTGTCTAACCTTTTACAAATGGAAGCGATCAATGTAGTTTTAAATCAATCTCTGAATTATTTTGAGTTTAACATTTTTTTTATGAAACACGTATAAGTATACTTTAGTGTTTGTTGATTTATTCAAACTAAGAATTCAAAAGAAAATACAATAAAATAAAAAAAATGCACATTTAATACATCGATATATAAGAACCTCTAGAGGTAATGATCATTTTAGATATACTACTATATTTATATCTTCTAGGCAATTAATTAATCAATATTAAAAAATTATTACAAAATAATAATTTGAAAACATTGTGAAGACGTGACGTCAAACCAAATAAACCTTACATAATTGTGACGAGGCGTGACCTCGAACTCACTTTCTCCGCATCCTCGTGAACTGGTTCCGAAGATGTCCCATAAAAGTTTACTTGTAGAGTCACTTCTCAGTGCCACTATGTTATGTTGCTTAGATTTTTGTTTATGGATTTTTTGTATTTTGTTTTTTTTTAGCTTCACACGTTGTATCCCGCACATACAGGGTTAGGCGGAGGGAACCTGGGAACCTAGTGTTAAGAAGCCGCTTCAGTTCCTTACTTGCTGCCTAATTCTGGAGGCATTGCGTGTTGACTGAAGGAACTCTACCTTTGCACTGTTACTAGAATAAGGAAAACGAAATATTAAATAAAGGTGTAAATATTTTTTGGGTTAATATTTTTTGGGTTCGATTTTCACTCGAGTGATCACACCTTTAGCTTTTACAGTTGCGCTCTTGTGTCCTTGCGCCACAACTAGCCTCAATTTTGTATTTTATTTATATTTTAATATTTAATAAGAAAAAGAAGCTGAAGAAAGGAGTATCTTAGCACTAGGTTCCCCCTGTCCTGCTGTAAGCGACACATCTTGAAGCTAGAAAATCATAAAAACCTAGTGTCATCTTACGAACTGATACTATATCTTTCTGTATATTCGTATCCAAGTAACGTATTCTTCGTCTTGACAAAATAAAAATATTTTTTTCAATTCTACGTCCTCGACTCTACGACCCCATTACATTGTCAATGTGGACTTGCAAAACTTTAAACACGTTAGGCCAAATGCAAAATTTCATTTGCTTAATTTGAATATGAGGTTTTATCGCACAATCTACTAAGAATACTTACATAACTTACGAAATTATTACATAATTGTATGTAATGTGTCGTTTAATATCTTTTTTGAATCTACTTAAATACAATTTTAGGAGCCTAGCCGTAAGACAAAATGCGTAATTGAGCTCCGCCGCTCAGTATACGCAATACTTTCAATTCGGACGGAAAATGAAGAAATGAATGAACTAGGTTCCCTGTTACATGCAAGATACAGCGTGAAGCAGATAAAATAGTACCTAATCACTCACTCGGGTGGTAGTGAATCTAAAACTAGTATTTATACATTGTATCGACCGCTATCTGTGAATTTGACAAACAATTTAGTGTTCCTAATAGCCATTAAAACATTTTATTTAAGCATTCACTTGTAGGGAACTATTATTTATATTTATAGTTTATTTAATATGTGTCATTTATATATTTCAATATTGTAATTTATTTATTTATCATTTATATACATACATACATTTAATAGTATTTATATATTTTATAGTAAGTATTCGTATTCAGTTTATTATATTCAGGTAAGGTGCCTTAATATTTACGCCTACCCCCTTGTCGACGGCATATTTAATTATCACAGTCGTCGCTTGCCACTCGATGCGCTTTCCATTTCCATACGTTTCTTTGTTTTATCTAGTATTTATTTCCAAATTTGTATCTTTTGTGTTTTGTTATATATATATATATATATATATATATATATATATATAACGTATGGAAATGGAAAGCGCATCGAGTGGCAAGCGACGACTGTGATGATATATATATATATATATATATATATATATATATATATATATATATATATTGGTTGTGGTTGACTTTCTTATATACTGTACCGTGTATTGTTAATTGTGATTTTACTATTTGTGTTATCACTGTATGTACATTTAAAGTGGTGTTCATAGTTGCACTCAGTGCTAAACGTGAGTTGACTTTTATTATTCACCATCAACACTACACACTTAAAAGAAAACATGTTAATAAGTACGAAACTTATCACTTTCATCATTGAAATTAACGGAAGTAATGATAGTAAATCATTAGCCACAAACAAATTAAAATAATTATAACACGATGATTGAATTATTAAATACTTTCACACGATATCTAAATTTGTTTATAATTTCTGTATTGATGTTAATAAAAAATAATATTATTCATGCACTATAGTTTACAATTTTAGTTTAGCTGACTAAAATACGATTTTATATTGTTTATATTATTAAAGGACGAAAATAATTACACAATATTTACAAACAATAATTACAAGATTGGCAATGCAGCATAATAAAAATCAATATTACATAATATTAATAAATGTTTTTTAAACGGCAATAAGTTAAGTCATCATACAAAAATTATTACATAATTAAAAAAAAATACAGTCGAATTGATAATCTCCTTTTCTTACAGAGGTCGGTTAAAAAGTAACATAGAAATTTATATGATTTAAATCACTTATTTTTATCAAGTAACAAATATGTAAGAAAATTTATAAGATAATTGCAAATTTTATAAAAAGCATGATTTTATTCAAATTTCAAGACATTATGTGACGAATGGTGCGAAAACTGAAAATTAAGCGCCGTGCTGTGCCAACCAGAGCGGATGTCTCTATCGAGTAGAAATCGATCTGGCCATTTATATTATATTCAAAAAATACTAACTTTACAAAGTAACTTCATATATATTATATACTATATAGGATACATGAAGCTCGGAAGTGTGTCGTCACAGTCGAGCAGAGCGCGACGTGTGTCACGTGATCACGTCACGTAAGGAAATATAGCTTCCGGCTGGGAGGTCCAAAATGCTATTTTTCTTTACGTCAGCTAAACCAGTAGCTGAGTTTATTATGAATATATATCTTCTAGACTTAGAAAGATTATAAATATTGATTCATTTATTCTATATAGGATTGATACTAAATATTATATTCTCTCTATAATACAATCCCGAGTATAAAACCATCTATCAAACCACTGTGCTAAAACATTGTGGTAGTATAAATTTAAGGATTTTTTAGGGTTCCGTACCTAAAAGTAAAAAAGGAACAAGGAGCAAAACAATATTTTGAAATATAAACATTTTCCAGAGCGGGAATCGGGAATGCACTACAAAGGCATCAATTTTAAGTAGTAATTTCATGTGTTTGCTACATGTACATATATCCCTCGTCGTGCCATTGTGAAATAGTACGCGAAGAGACGCGAAGAGGCGACACGTGAAACCTGTCAACAGCCGCACTGGGTAAGTGAGAATTGCGATAATTGATATATCGGTGAAATATGGCTCACTAGGTTACGTATGTATTGTCAACACGGTGTACACACATCACTTTTACCACGAAATAACGTTGAAGAATTCATAGAAGAAAGGTTAAGGTGGACGAAATATTTTTTTAGCTTCACGCTGTATCCCGTATATAGGACACTGGCCAGAGGGAATCTAGTCTTAAGACCGGAGTGTCTTTCTCGATTTTGCGGAACTTGTTACCAGAGGGAAAGAAAATAATTGATTTCCCAAAGTGGAAATCGAACCCGTAGCGATGATCGCTACGTTTTTTTGTTTTCTCCATTTTACATGTAAAGCCGAATGCAAATAACTATGAAGTAATATTATAGATTCTTTTTAAATACATAGTGACATGTACAAGTAGTGTAGTACAAGTGAGGTCAGTCGTAGCACAAGGGCACAGGGTGTGACTGCAAAATCGACTGGTTGTGGGTTCGATCGCACTCGGGGAAATATTTATTTACATTTATATTTTCATTTCTTCCCTCTGGTGTCGAGACAAAGCGCGACGTTGAGTTCCGCCACTCAACACGCAATGCCTTCAGAACACAGTGCCTAATGGTAAGCGTGAAGTTTTTAGGTTCAGTCCTCCACGGGGGAATTATAATATTTAAAATATTTTGATTTTACCGCTCTGTTAGACAAAAAGCGAGTTGGAACTCCGCCAGTCAACACGCACTTATTTGAAAATTTGGGGGGTCGTGGAGTCTTATAATAAGGTTTATCTGTGGGGAAAATCATCAGGCTCACATATGCCAGTAGATCGTTATATATTGTTATATTAACGAGGTGACACACTCTACACTGTGGAGGTGAAGGTTTCTCCGTACATTGCGGAAACAGTCAATAGAAAGTTAGCCACATAGTTCCAAGATGCCCTTTCAATAATAAATAATACAATTGTATTATATTTTTTTAATTGTACATAAAATTATTAAAGGAGGAAGTTTTCAAATAAAATACATAGGGGCCTATGCTTTTTTAGAATTGAATTAAAAAATACTTCTTAATGAGAAAGTTTCTTGGTGAGTTCCAATCTCACGAGAAGCATCCTAGAATGTTAACTCACGTCATAACATTTTTTTGGTTTCCGCTCAACGTTCCGGTTCTTCGGCCTTTCCTGTCCCAATTTTGAAAACTTGAGTGTTGGGTAGTGTAAGCCTACACCTTACATTATATAAACACACCAAAAGAAAAACAACCGCAACCATCGCGCTTATACTCAAGATCCGATTTCGCGCTGATCTAGAAGAAAAAAAAAACAACAATTTTTCTTTCAAGGATAACAAACTACAAATCAATAGATATAAAATTCAAAACATAAATATCACAAGGCCGAGCGAGGATTACTGACTGGAGTATTAATTCAATACGCTTACTTTATATCGATCAAACGTATGACCTCACTATTAACTTTGATTGTCCATTGTCTATGATGTATACAGTGCAGCTGCACGCAGAGATGATAATTAGATTTAATTGACGTTAAAATTATTTAATTTTAATTGTATTATATATAACATATATATTTGTTTATAGAATGCTGCTTGTCTTATGATGGTGCTAGTTGGGTATGCAAATATAGGTTATTAAAATGTTGTAAAAATTCAGAGAATCTAGTAAAATTTAGATAGATTGAGCAACGTTAGAAGGCGGAACACAACGCTGAATTTTTGTCTAGATAAGTCGAAGAAATTGTAAATTATAAATATACATGTATTAAGTGCCCAGGACACCTTACATCAAGATGATTTTTTTTATTTTAAATTACTTAAACAATATATAAACTATAATTCTTTAATATCTAGTTCAATATAATTAATTATTGATTATCTAAATACGATAATTGTTAAATCAGCTTCACGCTGTATCCCGCACACAGCAGGGTTGGCAGAGGGAAGGTAGTGTTAAGATACTCCGTTCCACATTTTCTGCCGAATTCTGGAGGCATTGCATGTTGAATAGCGGAACTCAACGCCTCAACTAAATTTAAATAAACTGTTCAGAAAAAAAATGTAAAAATCTAAATCTCTCTAATTTATAATTAAGAATTTTGGTATGTAAGCTAATTTAATTTAATTTTTTTTTTAAATTTTGGTATGTTTACCATTTTTTATATTTTCATAACATGTTTAACAAATTAAAAGAAAGTAAACATTTTTATTAAGATATCAACATTCATTTTCAAGTACCACTTTCTTAAAAATCAATAAATTGCCTAATTACATTAATAATGATGCAAAAAGTCACCAAACAACAATAATAAATAAAAATTTTATAAAAAAATTTGCTTCACGCTGTATTCCGCACACAGCAGGGTAGGTAGAGGGAACCTAGTTCTAAGACACTCCGTTCCCCACTTGCTGCCAAATTCTGGAGGCATTGCGTGTTGAGTGGCAGAACTCAACGCCGCGCTTTGCCTCAACATCAGCAAAAGCAAAGCAAAATAGCAAAAGCAAAGCGATTATCTTTGGGCAGCGGAAAATTGTAAAAATCTCCATACAGGGCAACATAGATGAGTTAGTAGCGTATAATAATTTCGACATAGCTTAATGAGAACGTATTAGTGGTTAGAGCGCTTGAACGGTTTCAAGATGCGCGAGTTCTAGTACGTTTAATTTTTTACGTTTTTTACACAAGTATTTTAATCGAACCTACTACCTTCGCGGTTAGAATCTGACGCTGTCCCATTGTGTCACGGTAATGTTGACCGAATAAACACTTAAGCCTAACATAAACCCCAACGTCAACACGTACCTCACCTAGTATTAAAGTATTTTATAAAAAGTTGACTATTTTAATAAAACTTTTTAACATTAGCTGTTCTGTCTATGAGAATTTAATTTTAATTATTTTGTTTTATTGCTTTTAAATTGCACATTTTCCTATATTCATATAGTTACATCATTTAACCGTCGGTGTACAATGTAACACAGGTTTAACATATAGTTATAAGTTACGACCGACCGGCGCCAGAGTCAGTGCCCGCGGAGCGCGACCACCTTCATCCTTGTGCCAGATAGGCGGTTTTGCAACTCCAATGAGATGGGCTCTTCTAAGCATTATTTAGTGATAGTTTTTTTACTACACTAGTGTTTGACTGTAGAATGGTTGACGGTTCGACTTCCACTTGATATATGTCTCTAAACACTTCTGGTAAAAGAATGATGAAATAAGATGATTGATTAAATTTAAAATACTACATACCAAATATATATCCAGAATTTCGTAGATATTGTTTTTGTTTACGCAAATACTTACTTACTTACTTACTACGTATTGCATTCTGTCACTACTTCCATAAAAAGCCCTCACCAGGCTCTATTTGTCTATTTCACAATAACGTGGAAATTTACTAAGTAAAAAACAGAGAAACCTAAATTGTAATTGCATGACAAATAAATGACATTAACCACTAAGTTACCAACACATTCAATTTACAACAATTAACTTATATAGAATAATACAACGCATTTCAACGATCACTCGACCTCTACGTTCTAGGAAAAGAACTATGACTCAAACTGAAGTCTGAAGTAGGAAATGGGATATATCCTGTTGGTAGCGATTAGCGACTGCGTCTACTAAGACGAGGGTAGGAGGTTCGAGTTTAAGTTCGCAGGGCACTCTACCATAGCGGCAATCCCACTCACTGATTTTAAATGTTTATCTCTTTAAAAGCAAATTTGTTCTATTAAAGATATTAAATATTAATCGATGTATTTAACGAACAAACAAAGAGTCGGTGCGTGTTAAGACGGGGTTAATAATGGATATCCTTTAACAAGTTTTATACGTAATGTAATCACCTATTAAATGTCAAGGGCGACTCGATAATGTCTTCATTAATACTGAATGTACTGACCAAGTGACCACCTCATAAACGAGTTATCTATAATTAATATTAAATGTGGGTTTGGTTGAGCCCAGTATTCTCAGGAAATACTGGGTTGAATGGAAACAATAATTGTATACTGGATAGTAGATTTATAGCGGAAGGTTGTTTGAGACCTTCCGGTTCTAGTTTATATTTTAGTTTCTCACTGTATCCAGAGCTATCATGGGCACCTAGTGTTAAGACATTTTGATCCCCATTAAGACCCTTATGTTCTTCACTTCACTCCAAATTCTTAGGGCATTTTGTTTGTGAGTGGCAAAACTCAATCGAAGGTAAAGAATCGAATCCACAACCTATCCTAACCTATTACAGCCACACGGCCTGCGCCACGACAGCCATGTCTACATCACAAATCTGATATCATCATAATATATTTTCCATTATTGCGTTTCATTTTGAGAAACCAGTGTACTATGTAGAGAAATTCAACCCCGTATTATCAATAGCGAGGCCTAGGAAAGGCATTTGTTTTATAAATATTAATATTCACTACGTGAAATGTTATACTTGTGTAATATAAAAAATTGTCACAGGACAATGTTTATTTAAAAAGATTTCCTCTAATAAGATATCCATTGTTTTATAAAATAAGCCTAATCAAAATCTGTTTAAAGTATTTTACTACAAATGATACCTAATAGGTAGCTTAAAGTTTTCTTAAAGCATAGAAGACGCTGCGGATTTTAGATTTTCATAGATGATTGAAAGATTAATTCAATCATCTATGAAAATCTAATATTTTCAACATTTTCAGAGTGTTATTCCACATTTAGGGCAAAAAAACTACTTATTTAGAAAATGTATAAAATTGAAATGTGGCAGGATTTGAACCCGCGCCTCTTGAAAACCGTCGAACTTGGACGGCTGATTGGCTCTTGATTTTTAGTATTTTTTAAAGTACGCAAGGTGACTAAGAGCCATTTTTTTTTGCCATTATATTCCGATAATGAGAGGAAGGAAAAAGAAATTAAGATAATGTTAAACGCCTTAAAAAATTGGTTCCTTTCAATTCATTTAGATCAGTGTCAGAGATATATTAAGTACCTTTAACAAGCTGAAAGTAAAAAGCCGAAATAACAGTCTCATGTCGTCCTCACGTGTACAGCCAGTCCTAACGACCGAACGAGAATCATTTCAGGACGGTTGTCAACAATATTCACCATGTAATTCTATTTTTTTTAAATATATCGTTCGAAGCATGTAATTTTAGTATTTTTATATTTTTAAGGGTACCTAGTGTTTAGACACTCAGCTTTCCACTACCCTCCGAATTTTGGAAGCATTGAGTCTTGATTGGCGGAACTCAACTCAACCCTTTGCCTCGCACACCAAAGCGAAAAAATGAAAATATTAAATATTTCACTTCCTCAAGTGGAGATCGAACCCCCGACCTGTCGCGTTTAAAGTCACATTTTGTGCCCCCGCGCCACGACTGGCTTCAGTTCTGATGACAATGAAATGATATATAATCAATATTGTTGTTAATCCAAAATGGTAGACTACTATTTAATATTGGTATTTAATTTAGACTTCAAAATTATAAAATCTTTTTTTAATTATTTTTATTTAACAAAATCAAAGTACGTACGTACGTTGTTTGGAATCGGTTTTTCTTTTCTTAAGAATTAACTTTTTGTTACATTTAAAATGGGGATATTTACTTTTACTGCTGAGATGAGGGCTGTTGATGTTTAATATATTACCAAGAAAATATTAAATTATTATGTTTCAACTTTTATATTATCACAATATTTGATAATTTTATTAAATGAGTTGCATTATCCAACACGCTTAAGTCCGAATGGACAGCAAATAGATCTTAGTCTAGTTTCCGGGAAAATCTTAAATTAAAGCGTAATATAATATTTCTTCTTAAAACTGATTCCTACTTATTTGAATAATAAATAAACACAAGGTACTGTAATTACAGCATAAACCATTCAGAAGTATTTCAGCGTCCCAAGCAGCAACTCACGTGTTCTCCTGTAATCGTTGCGCGAGAAACGTGAGGATCTATACAACACTGTGACAAGAATTGTCGAGGTATATTGAATATTAGAATATTACTATTTTTTTAACTACGCGCTGTATTCTGCACGTAGGAGGGTAGACAGAGGGAACCTAGGAACCTAGAGTTGGGGCACTCCGTTCCCATTACAACACTTCCGTTCACCATTTTCAGTTGAATTTTGAGTTAGTTGAGTGAGTCAATGATAATCTCTATATATAATAAGACAGTAAAAATATTTTGTCTGTACATTTAGTAATTTTGACTGAAATGGATAGAGGGACACTTAAAAAGACTAATAGAAAGCAAAAAGATTTTTTTTGAATTTCTTG
>DWQW01011721.1:0-11268 GCA_018249695.1 Heliconius erato demophoon
AAGACACTCCGTTCCCCACTTTCTGCCGAATTCTGGAGGCATTGCGTGTTGAGTGGCAGAACTCAACGCCGCGCTTAACCTCGACACCAGGGCGAAGAAATGGAAATATAAATTTAAGTAAATATTTAATCTCCTCGCGTGGGGATCGAACCCACAACCAGTCGGTTTTGCAGTCACACCTCGTGCTGCTGCGCCACGACCGGCCTCATAATATATATTTAGGACTATTTAAGCGGTATACTTTTTTTGCATTTTTACCTTTTTTGTAATTAAATTTTAAAATATACCGAATTTCTTCGTCCCATACGTTCATTTTGCTTGCTTGAAAAACTATTGAAAAATGGCGGGAATTAATTCTTTTTTTTTATTTATTGCATCTTCAGAATGTAACATTTAATGGTATTAAAATCAGCCACTTACATTCAGTACAGCCAAAGAGGTTTTGTTTACTAATAATACATTCAAAATATGAAAATACTTTTGCCCCGATCTATTATAATAAAATGACTTAATCAGGCTAGTTTCGCTTATATACAGGGTGGAAGTATCAGCACCACATTAAATAAAACGACAGTTTTAACTACTCTATAAAAGCCTAATATAATTCAGAAAAAAATAAATTCCCAAAAATGAAAAAGTTTTTTTTTTTCAAACAAAATAAATAATAAAATTGTCATTTTAAAACAAAACGCCATTTGTAAGGATGACGCACGCACACATAAACCTATCGAAGGAACACCGCCGCACACGCCTCATTTCGAAATCGAGTCGAAATAAATAAATAAAAAAATAAATAAATAAATAAAATGAATTGGCGATAAAGTTCAAAGTTGTTTAACCTTTAGTAGTATTTTTGTAGTAGTAAGTGTTTATGTTATTGGGATCTATACGTAATCGCGTCACACGAAATACAGGTATGGATAAAAATCGTGAAATGAAAAAAAATCCAACGTCCAAACTGTTGAGGCACCTTGATTAATTTCTTTAGGTATAGGTTTGAAACATTTTACCCTATATGCTGTTCCCGTAAATGGAGCGCTGCCTCTTCCATCCTGTATAAGCTTTGGCGCAGGGGCACGAAGTGTGACTGTAAAAGCGCCTAGTAGATCTCCACTCGAGGAAATGAAATATTTATTTAAATTTAAATTTATATTTTTGTTTCTTTGCTCTAGGCAAAGCGTGTCGTTGAGTACCCGGCACTCAACACGCAATGCCTCCAAAATTCGACGGAAAGTGGGGAACGGAGTCATTACACCAGGCTCCTTCTGCCTAACCTGCTGTGTGTGGGATACAGCGTGAAGCTAAAAAAAATAATTAATCACAACTTAATATTATTTTGTACAATGTGGTTTAACAGAAAGTTATGAGACACATTATTTAAGAATCTTTAAAAAATTTTGGGGGACTCACGATTACTACGATAAAAGATTCTAACATCATGAGCCAAAGCATTATTCATAAAATATATTTTTTTAAGGCCAGTCGTGGCTCAAAGGCACAAAGCGTACATATAAAAGCAAGGTGACTAGTTGTGGGTTCGATCCCTACCCGAGGAAATGAAAAAAAAATAATAATAAAATTTGTATTTCCATTTCTGCGCTCTGGTGTTGAGGCTAAGAGTATTCAACATGAATACCGCCACTCAACACGGAGATCCCTCTGCCTAACCTGCTGTGCTGCGGGATACAGCGTGAAATTGATTTAATTTAATATTTTTAAAGGAGTTCGGGAAACAGTTATACAGTGTTAAGTGAAAAAAGTGAAAAAGAGGAAATATTAATAAAATTATAACTATTTAAAGAAAGCATTCGTTGAACGTGTAGAACTAATTAAGTCTTTATATCTTTACTGTATCAATAAAAAATAAATATAGATTTTATTACTTTTATTTATTCTTTCAGGTAGACATTGTGCGAGTTTGAGTTCCACTCAACAGGTGATGTCCCGATAATTGTGCGTGAAATGAGGAACGGAGTGTCTTAACACTAGGCTTAAGCAGATATTATGTAAATATAGAGATATATGTATGTAATAACATAAGTCTAGTTTTGGGTAATATCTACAGAAAAAAAATTAAAAGAAATGTAATAATAACAAAAGGTACGGACCATAAGTCTGTAGTGTAAATAAGAATTAAAATTAAAAAAAAAAAAAAAAACACTAGGTTCCATCTGTCTACTACAGTAACTACTTTTTGCTTGCGCTGAATCTCGCGTACAGTAGAGTAGGCAGAGAAAAGCTGGTAACCTAATGTTAAATCACCCTGATTTAGATACTTCCGATCCTCACTTCCCGCCGAATTCTGGAGGCATTACGTGTTAAGTGGCGGAACTCAACGCCGAGCTTGGCTACAGTAAAGTTACTTTTGCTTAAATATTATGCAGCTTTCGGTGCAACGGGATTCCAATAGTATTTCTCGTATACTTTATTCCAGAAGTTCCAACTATTGGCAAACAAATCTTTCTTCATTTGCAACTTCTTATTGATCTTCAAGTAGCTTCGGTTTTTATTTGTGAAAGGTTGCCACTTGAACGTTATAAGAGAGCTTTCATACTTTGTTGGATCTCTGCAAAGAAATGTTATTTAATATATATAGTAATTTATAATGAGACCGTCGTCACTATTGTGGGTTCGATCCCTACTCAGGGGATGATTATATTTTTATTTCATCAGTCTGGTAGATAAATCGAAGCATTGAGAACTCAACGTTAAGCGTTGTATGAGGATTATTTTTACTTACTAAGGTAAAGAACAGCGTTATGCTCCGCCACTCAACATGCAGAATAACTCATATTCAAGTGGAGAGTGGAAAATGAAGTGTCTTAACACAAGGTTCACTGTGTACATACCTAACTGAGAAAAAAAGGAAAAAAAATGAGATAAAGAGGCCGTCATTGAGAAGCGACACTGGCCGCAGCGTGCCACTGTAAACGCCAAGGTAGGTGCTATTCGCCGCTCAACACGGCTCAATATCTCGAAAATTAGGCAGTGCTTGGGAGAGAGAATCTTAACACGTACACTATTGCCTAGCGTAAATCTGAAAAAAATAAACATACCCGTATTTTACGAAGTCAGACCACATATATGTCATGCGATCTCGAGTATCGAGATCTTTGTAGTTGCTTGTGTATCCAAAGAAGTCTAGAATATACGAAGTTTGATCTCTATGACTGGCTGCTTTTACTCTGTCCATGTAATTGTGTTGTATATTCAATTTGCCAACGTAAGAAAATTCGTAAAGGTACACAGGTTCTTTTGAGACTACCGCATGCAATTTTGCTGACCGCATTATTCCATATTTAAACATTGCATCCGAAAAGTAGTCTATATAACCTTGTAAAGCTTCACTATCTATTTTCTTATTTTCAAAATAATATTCTTTTACTTCTGAGATAAAATCATTTTTTGCTTTCTCCGTATCGAAAACAAGATCGGCCGGTAGGAAATCGGCAAAATTTTTATTCATATCTTCCCTCCACTCACCGAATTTGATGGTCCGACTTATTCCTTCCATATTAGAGAATCCAATTAGAACAGCAACGTCGTTGTTTTTGTTTCCCTTTAATATATCTAAAGGCGACTCTGTTATTATCGCTTCTATTCCATCGATTTTATTCTCAATGCACGGAGCGAATCCAAATGTGCTATTTTTCAAATAGTAATTTAAACTTTTCTCAGCTAGATTGTGGGTTGTGGCATTTAGATAAAATTCAGTTAAATCTTTTAAACTACCTGTTCCGTTATAACCTATCGAAGCAGCTATATTTTTCGCGGTGCTTAGAGGATCTCGATTTATAGAGAAGGGTGATAATGCAGAGGCACTGTCTAAAATAATTTTATTGAACAACCCCCTGGTTGCTGGCGATAAAGATAGTAAATCAGCCATGGCCGCACCCACACTGAAACCTGCCAGTGTTACGTTATCAGGATCACCTCCAAATTTCTTTATGTTTTTCTTGATCCACCGTAAGGCGGCCACTTGGTCCTTTAAACCTGCATTACCCGGTATTTCTTTATTACCTAGACAAGCGAACCCGAATGCTCCTAATCGGTAGTTGAAACTTGCGACTATAATGTCGTGTCGTGCTAAATAATGAAAACTAGCCATAGTTCCACTTCCTCCCGAAAATGCTCCACTATGAATGTATACCACAACAGGTACTAAATTAGTTTCGGAAGCTATTTCGGGAACAAGTAGATTCATAAGAAGGCAGTCGTCTGAACCATCAAGAGTTACTTCATCGTCGTTGTCTCCACTGAAATAGCATTGGTGACAGATTGTTGTTTTCCTTGTGGCTTGATAAACTTGTTCCCAAGGATCAGGAGGCAAGGGAGCCTGAAAAATAATAGGTCGTTAATATGTCATTGTCTGTTTCAGCTTCTTAGAACATATTATTGTTTTTTAGTTAGCGAGTTGAGTGGCGGAAATCGAAGCCATACTTCTGCGAGAGTGGAGAAATGAAAATAAAGTGCACCCGCTCGGACACAATAAAAAAAAAAATAATTAGCTTCACGCTGTATCCCGCACACAGCAGGGTAGGCAGAGGGAACCTAGTGTTAAGACACTCCGTTCCCCATTTTCTGCCGAACTTTGGAGGCATTGCGTGTTGAGTGGCCAGAACTCAACGCCTCGACACCAGAGCGAAGAATATAAATTAAAGTAAATATTTCATCTCCTCGAGTGGGGATCGAACCCACAACCAGTCGGTTTACAGTCACACTTTGTGCCACTGCTCCACGACTGACCTGAAATAAACTACAATAGTCTCAAGAATATGTAAGTTTAACTTATTAATTTCAGTAAGAAAATATATCCAACAACAATTAATAATTTTAATTAAGTAGTTTACTTTTTAACAAAAACAACATAATATAAACCTGAAATTTATCCCTTCCCGTAGGAATTTTGGCGTAGGGGATCCCGTAATATTCATAATAGTCACCGTTCCAATATTTCTCACCGCTCACTGGTCCGTCTTCTAGAACAACTGTCCTTGAATTCTCCTCACCCAAAGCACTATATAAAATAACTAAACCAACAAGTAGTCGCCACATGTTTTCGTACTAAAATGAATTAGAGATAACATATCGATTATGATTATTGATAAATATCGATAATTCGGTCGAAATTTATTCGTACACGTAATATTTGTGTTGATGAGGCTTATCTTTATAATAGGTAGTAAAGATTTTGATTTGTAAAATATTATTCTAATACAGATTTTAGAGATTGATTTTCAAATTGGAAGATTTTTTATCTAGTGTCAAAACACTCTGTTTTATTTTTTCTGGTTTTTTAGCTTAAATGAAATTGTATAACCACATGTTAGGATCACTTACAACTATTACGTTTACATTCAGATGTAATTCCACTAGCCTTAGTTAAAAGTGAAATATCTTAATTGTATTAGGTTCTTCTAGTTTCACCATCATAGGTTAAATTTTGTTCACTTCTCCGCTCTAGTAGACAAAGTGTGGTGTTAAGTTCAGCTTCACGCTGTATTCCGCACACAGCAGGGTAGGCAGAGGGAATCTAGTATTAAGACACTCCGTTCCCACTTTCTGCCAAATTCTGAAGGCATTGCGTGTTGAGTGACAAAATTCAACGCCGCGCTTAACCTCGACACCAGAGCGATGAAATGGAAATATAAATTTAAGTAAACATTTCATCTCCTCGAGTCGGGATCGAACCCACAACTAGTCGATTTTACAGTCATACTTCGTGCCGCTGCGCCACGACTGGTCTGTTAAGTGAAATACACAATAATATGCTTCATAAATAATTAGAAAATATGAAATGGACTGAAAACCTTAAATAATAAATCCCTTTGCCTACTCTGCTTTTTTACTTTCAAATAACGTTTTTAGACGATTTCCCTCGTGATTTTAATAAATATAGCGAATTGGGGATCTGATAATCAAAAATATGATGGATTTCATTCAGATGACAACCACAAGTGTCTATTTACGCTGACAAAGAAGGATCGACAAGCCTTCGATCGTTTGAAAGGGGTTTAAGCCCTTTGTCATTATTAGCCATGTCGCTCCAGCGTAATACATTTTTACCTTTTAAAATATATTTTTTAGGAATAAAAGAAATGAAATGAATTGATTGAAATATTTCTTTTTTTAGCTTCACACTCGATCTATTCTGTATATGGCAGGGCAAATCGCAACGACTATATTGTGTAGACGTTATATAACTATTAGTTTTATGATTTAATACATATTTTAGTTATATATAGCCGTTTAAAAATTTCGACGTAGCTTGATGAGAACGCATGGCTTAGTGGTCAGAGTGCGTGGTCGGCTTCCAGGAGGTGCGGGTTCGAGTCCCGTTACGTTCAAATTTTTAAACGTTTTCTAAATAAATATATAATATATATATATAGCTATGTTGAGTCATTTAATAATAAAAAAATATTCCATAATTCATTGTTAAAAGTAAAACTTAAACAAATAACGCTAACTCGTATTCAACAAATAGTAAGTTAATACATTAATTAAAAATAAAATTAATATTCATTATCATATAACAAATACTTCTCATAATAATCTCAACCCACACATTGTTTATGATAACGAGGCAAAGGGCGGCGTTGAGTTATGCCATTCATCACGCGATGTCTCCAGAATTCGACGGAAAGTAGGGAACGAAAGTAGGGAAATGTCTCATTGGTAACGAAGTATCTCTCTGCCTACGCTTCCATGTCCAGAATACAGCGTGAAATTGAGATAAAAACAAATCCAACTAAAACATCGAAAATTTTATATGCATCAACAATATAGGAAGTTTAGTACCTACCTGCACTTCTTGGACCAAGTTGGATGACATTACTCTCCGCATGACTAAAAAGAAAATTTAAATACGAAAAAGTTTGAGAAACTTCGGGTCATTTCCTTGCAGTGCTCTTATCTTTAGCCCCAAGCCTTGAATTTCAAGACTTGCCCGAGTTTGTTTCGAGAGCTTTGTCTACAAAGAGAATACTAAGTTGTAAATAGTTTCTTTGTTTTTATAAAACGCTAAATTATTTCAAAAGTTCTTTAAATTTTTAGTGCAAATGAAATGGAGAAGTTCCTCAAAGCTTATTACTTGAACAGTTTGTGATGGCAAAGTGAAAATTTGAATTATTTAAGGATTGTAGTAATATCTAGAAAATTATTTCTTTTGAAGTTGAATACATAAGCCAGCCGTGGCGTAGGGGCATAAAATGTGACAGTAAGCGTGACAACTTGTGGGTTCGATTCCCACTCGAGGAAATTAAATATTTAATATTTTCACTTATGACTATGGAGAAGTAGGCCAAAGTGAGGCGTTACTTTTCCTCACTCCCTCACCTAGGGTTCCGTACAAAAATTGGAGGTCTCAAGCATTTTCTAAAATTCAAGCTTAGCTTAGACAGAGCCCTTTCTTCTGATACTTTACTTGACGTTAGCTTCAATACCAAATTTTGTTCTTTTTAAGGCTATTATTTTTTAAGATTTAACCAAAAAATTTTTAGTGTTCGTTTTTTTTTCCTGAACGCGTAGTCCCGTAGATGCTAGCTGCCAAATTTCATAATTGTAGGCCAACAGAAAGTACCCTATTAATTTTGATTCCGTTTATAGTAATGAAATATGCGTTTTTTGCTATATAAACGCCATATCTTTTTTTAAGTAAATGTGGAAATACGATTTTTTTTAAGAAATCATGGAGCCGTAGATCTTCAAGCATTCCTGAGATAAAGGCTTTTGATAAACAAATTGACAGACGGACGGACAACAAAGTCATCTTATAAGGGTTACTTTTTTACTTAAAAGGTACGGAACCCTAAAAACAATTATTTTCTTTTATATATATAAGCACAGAGGATCCAGTGTTAAGATTTCGTTACTCGGGTATGGTTCAATTTTTGAGACATTGAGTTTTGAGTGGTAAGACTCAACGCCACGTTTCGTCTTGTTCGTGGAAATGAAAATAAAAGATTTCACCAAGTAGGATTCGAACATACATACATTGCCAATTCATTTATCGTGATAAGTGGCTACTGCGTCACTATGGCCACAATATAATCTAGTAATACGACACTTTACTCTCCACGAATAAGTATTCACATTAATTTAAAAAATCATATAATAGAAATAAAAATAAAAAAAAAACAAAACAAGAAAATTAAAACATTAATATATAAATCATAAATATTAAACGTTTCAGTGGAAAAAATCGTAAAGCCAGCAAGTGTATTATCATAAGATATTCTTTACCGCACATTTTAGTGTCCAAAGTAAAGTACATGGACGTCCAAGCGGTGTGACAGCCTCTTTATATTAAACGATACTGCAGTTTTCTTTCTTTTCATTTAGTTTCACGCTGTATCCCGCATATAGCGTGGTAGGCAGAGGGAGCCTAGTGTTAAGACACTCCGCTTCCCATTTTGGCCCGAATTCTGGATGCATTGCGTGTTGAGTTGCGGAACTCCACGCCGCGCTTTGCCAGAACGAAGAAATGAAAATATTCAATATTTAATTTCCTCGAGTGGGAATCGAATCAACATTCTTTCTTCATTTCTTCACAAGCCTGTGACGTAAACACTGCAGAATGTGGATCATTGTGGAAAATGTTGATAATAAATAAATATAGATATTTTTTAAAGATATTGTTTTTTCTTTTCTTTTTCAGTTTCACGTTTTGTTTTGCAAAGAAGGGTAGATTAACAAAATGTTAAGACGATTTCAAAACGATTTTTTAATGTCCGTTACTTTAATTTAGGCATAATAACAAATTTATAAAACTTTAATAGTATTTTTGGAAATGTTAATATAGTTGATATTACCGCTTTGTCTTTTGGACGTATATTATAATATTCCCAACAAATAAAAATTTTGCAGGTATCTATATAAAAATATTTGTTTTAAAATTATGAATATTTACTATAATATATGGATTTAAAGATTAACATCTATTTAAAAAACGGAAATTTAAGTTTCAAATTTTCAACTTACATTTTTTTAACAGACCGAGGAAATAAAAATAATCGATTCCTTCTAATGGTAATCGAAATATCACGTTTACGTTGTGACTACGACTATATTTTAGGACACGCCCACTGCGTTACCGGGGGCTTAATTTTTTTTTTAAATCAACCAACACTCCCGCCTATTGTACACCCACATTCGGATATAGGCGTCCTCCAAAGGTTCCCTCGACGATCTGTTCTTATATTTTAATATTTCGTATATAAATCGTATAATCTAAAAAGCTGTCCGGCTCTTCACGCTGAATATATTTGGTTTAGGGTTCCCGTATACGGTATACCTGCAAGTAAAATATGTTATCCTTACCCCCGTTCGCTGTTGTGGACTGTTTAGTTTTAGAAGTTGCTACATATTCAACAAAAACATAATATTATACTATAATATATATTAACAAAAAGTATTCCGTCACGTTAGGTGGTCGTAGTAGCGTAGTGGCATAGCGTCTAATTGCAAATGCGATGGTTATGGGTTCGACTCCATTCGGGGGATTGATTTTTTTTTATTTTCTTGCTATGATAACAAAAGAGTCGTCTTGGTATAGGGATGTAAGCGTATCAACGCAACGATTGTGGGTTCGATTTCCACTCGGGGATATGAAATATTTAATATTTTCGTTTTCTCGCTCTAGTAAAGAAATTAGGCGCGGTGTTGAGTTCTGTCATTCAACACGCAATACCTTAAGAATGCGGCGAAAAACGAAACATGCGTATGGAACAAAAATATGATAAGGTGCAACGGAGTATCTTAACACTAGGTTTATAGGTTCCCTCTGCCAACCCAGCTACGTGCGGGATACAGCGTGAAGCGTGAGCATGAGCGTACTGCTTGGTTTTAAATTTTGCCACTCAACAAGCAAGACATCCCGAAAATTAACCAGAAATTGGAAAACGGAGTGCCTTAACACTAGATTGCCTACCCTGAGCACCCAGTGTGTGAACCTAACGTAACGAGAAACCTATATGATGTGAACCTAATATTGAGGAACCTATATACGGAATGCAGCGGGAACCCATAATTAACCTTAAAAACCTCTCGGCAAACAAAAGTAAATCTCCCAAATGATTTTAATTAGTCCCAAGAAGCATAATACAAGGCTAATTACCCGCGGGTACCAACAATCAAAGGAGAGGAAACAAATCAAGAGGTACGGCTAGCTCTAATCAGACGGAGGCCATTACAAGGCGTTAGCGCATAATTCAGTAGCTGAGTTATATTGCTTTATTCTTAGATAATTGGTACGAGACGTTCAGGAAAGGGAGAAATAGGATCTGGTTTTATATGTTTTACACTGTTTCAGCTTCACGCTATATCCCGCTTATAGTAGAGTAGGCAGGAAGATCTACTTATTTTTTAATATATTCTTTTAATATTTTAAATTCATCTTGATTTCTGCCACATTTTGTATATTATATAAAATATACAATTGTAAATTCTCTTGAAGCAGGGAAAAGCCTGAATTCTATTTCAACGCAAGTTCTAAATAAAATTCGGTAAAAAATATTCAAATAATGTAAGGAAAAAAATAAAATGAGGCCAGTCGTGACGCAGGGGCACAAAGTGTGACTGCAAAACCGAATGGTTGTGGGTTCGATCCCCACTCGAGGAGGTGAAATATTTACTTAAATTTATATTTCCATTTCTTTGCTCTGGTGTCGAGGCTAAGCGCGGCGTTGAATTCTGCCACTTGACCAACTGCGTGTTGGTCTGCCTCCAGAATTCGGCAGAAAGTGGCGAACGGAGTGTCTTAACACTAGGTTCCCTATTAATTCAAATCAGCTCCAAAAAAAAAAATAACAAACCGATCAAATTCGAGTCGTGCTTGCATTCTAGAATAACGGTAGAATAATAGAAGTAGAAAGTTAGCAAATTTGCGTGCGTAGGTAATGACACATTTGTGCAATTTTATAATTGTACCACAGGAAATATCTTTGACAAATAACATCTTATTTAGAAAACGTATAATTTTTTTAGGTAGCGGGATTTGTACCGACACCTCTTCGCAATGGTTCCCAAGAGGATAAATATATTATAAGAACATTTATCTTTCTTTAATAATAAAATAACACTTTAAAAACGTTAAAATGTTGACTATACGGACATAGCATACGGAGGCCGGTCGTGGCGCCGCGGCACGAGGTGTGACTGCAAAACCGACTGGTTGTGGGTTCGATTCCCACTCGAGGAGATGAAATATTTACTTAAATTTATATTTCCATTTCTTCGCTCTGGTGTCGAGGTTAAGCGCGGCGTTGA
>DWQW01011722.1:0-11268 GCA_018249695.1 Heliconius erato demophoon
TGAATTCGTGACATCGCGGACTTTGTATTGGAATAAACAACCGCTTTGCAATTTACTGTGCAATTGAAAGTTGCTGTTTGTTTGCATGACCGATTATACGCTGATGACATTCACATTATAGACATTTATTGTGTAATAAGTATACTGTTACATTAATTATAAGTTGATTTTTCTAAATTTGAGTAGATTATTACATTACAATTTAGAAGTTCTTTTTCCTAATGATCCAAGCTCTGGACGCTAATAGGGCAATTTAAAACATATTTTAACTATAAAACTATAACTAACTTCACGCTTTACCCCTAGCGGGGTAGTCAGAGAGAACGGAGCACCAAACGCTACGGTTTTACTAAATTGTAAAATATATCATGTACAATATAAATTAATAAATGAAAGTAAGCGACATCACTTAACCTTCTATCTAGACAATAACTTAAAGTTGTGCGATGTCACGTTTAGATATTGTGCTTCACCAGTAAGAGGTCGGTCAAATAGCTGTTTGCGACGCCGCTCTGATGGGCTAGCAATAAATTGTGATGATATGGTATTCGTGTCTTAGTTTTGTGGCTCCCCACTCTCGCTGACTTCACTGCTTGCGTTTCAATACGGAATAACCGTTGAGGAGAAGTTAGTTACACGTGTATTATTTTAATGAAGGAAAAATATTTGTGACAGCGTTTAGCGATTGCTATGAAGCTTGTATAGTATTCCCACGGTCGTCACCTATACATTTTATAATGTAATTACTATTTATTAATATCATGAAAATGTAAATGATTGTGATGTAGTGTCGTTCAAAATCGTTAAAAAATAAAGTCAAATGATTGATTTTTTTCTGTAATGTTTGAATGCCGTAATAACGTTAGATAATATACTATTTTAAGTTTGTGTTATTTCATGGGATGACTCCACTGTAGGTACTTCTTATTTTACTCTCATATAGTTTGTAAATTACTTTTAAATTCAACTATATACCAAGTTACTAATTACACACTGTTCTTGAAAATGTTTAAAATATAAAAGCAGATAAACAATATACAATATGAAACAAAAAATACATGAAATATTTATCTTTTTTTAGGAACCCGCATACATATTGAGTGTAAAGTCATAATTTCTTCTGTTATCAAAGCGATTCTACCCTAACTTTAAAAGCATGTTCATATCTTAATTACCACAATAAAACTATACCCGCTCAAATTGTCATACCTACCTTGGCGGGGATCGAAAATGGGGAAACAAAAAAATGTTAATAAACGATAGTAGACAGGACAGCGGTCGACAAATTGACTAAATGTTTATTATCCGTGACCGATCCTGTCGACACATCAATATCCTTTTATTCTTGCCCTGGAAAACAATTTGAACTGCTTACACCAGTTTTGTAATACTATTACAATTTCTGCATTTCTTACGTGGCGCAGGGGCATAAAATGTGAGTGTAAAATCGACTGGTTGTATGTTCGATCCCCACTCGAGGCAATTAAATATTTATTTAAATTTATATTTCCATTTCTTTGCTCTAGTGTCCAGGTAAAGGGCGGCATTGAGTTGCGCCATTAATCACGAAATGCCTCCAGAATTCGGCGGAAAGTCGAAAGAAAGGGGAACGGAGTGTCTTAACACTAGGTTCCCTCTGCCTACTCTGCTGTGTGCGGGATATAGCGTGAAGCTGATTTATTTATTTCTGATTTATTTTATTTCAGTTATAAGCAAATGTCTCACGTTATTAGATTTTATTTCAAGAATTGCTTGTCTAACAAAAGAACTGCAAAAGCGTGGAGGTGCAGCGTGCTGTCTCCATAATGCCTAATGAGACTACTCTTTAATTTATATGGCAAATTGTCAAGGAACTGCATACGGTGAATCCTTTCAACAACATTTGATTCATGGTTCGTTAAGTTCTTTTTCTATTGTGTCCCGTAGTTTTTAATATGTATTTTATTAAAATAAATTATTGTAGGTATATCAAAGATATATGCTATTATTAAAATCTGACAGTGTTTTTGGATTTGTTTATCATTTAAATTAATGCTTATTAAAATATCGATGAAATAGGACCAATCTGGAGAATAAAGTAACATATCCGATTCGGTTACTTTTACCTACTCCGAAATTCATAAAGAAAAACTCCGACAATTGTAAAGAAAAATGAACATACAACATTGGTTTATTAAATTTACATAACTCCCTATGGAACTTCTTTATCAGCTGCCCCGTAATTGTGCATAGTATTTACAACATTAGAGCATGTACGTTAAAATTTATGTTTAAAAGATTTGTTCGCCACAAATAAGATTGTCAGCGGTTCTTATCTACGAGATCGTTAATTAATTAGAGATATTGAGTGGCCACAGCGCACGGGGACCTATAACTCGCAACCCACCTATCATGGCTTCGTTCTGTTTTATTTATTTTTACCACTCACGTTAGCAAAATTGAATTCAAATAGGTACGGTTGGGGACACGCTAATGGTCACAACACAAGGTGATAAGGGCATGTAGAACCATGCCTTTTAGGCGGCCACGGCGAGAAACGATTTTGTGCTTGTACTATTTAGAAAATGAACACGTACGATTTATGGATGTTTGTTATAATTTATGTACTTGGAAAATTATTGTCGTATGATATTGTAAAAATGTATCATGTTTTAAGCATTGAGGCCGTCGTGGTGCAGGAGCACAAGCGTGTTATTGTAAATATGACAGGCGTGGGTTTGATTGAATTTGATATTTTCGTTTCTTCGCTCTGGTAACAAGGCAATGCTCGGCGTTGAGCCCCGCCACGCAACAAGCAGTGCCGCGGAAAAAAAGCAACGGCGTAAATTAACAATACGTCCCCTCTACCCTTTTATATACGGGATCTAGCGTGAAGCTAAAAAAATATAATAAAAGATTTACTGCGTCTTTCATCAACGTGCCATCATAGGATAGACGTTTATCCACTGTCGTAGAGACAACTAAACGCCTCAATAAAATAGCGGAGCATAGACAAAACGCTACAATAACATCCGCACAGGAACGAATTGCTTACGACATAAGCACTACGACCGACTGCTCTACAAATGAATAAGCCATCTGTTCTAATAGCCACAATTAAACATGGCCGTCCGTTGCTACAAGTACTTTTAGTTCACTATTTTGGTTTAAGAAGAGATATTTCTAATATAATCTAATACATTGGTAAAATTATTTATTGTTCGATAAATTTAGTTTTTTTTTAATTTCACACTCTTTTCCACAAAGCATACAGTATATATACCCATACAGAGTGAACCTGGAAATCTAGTGTTAAGACACTCTGTTTCTATTAATGTTGTTATTCCTAAAACACTTCCTTTCCCTGTTTTCCTGAATCCTGGAGCTTAATTGGACGCCAGAGCAAAGGAATGACAATTAAATATTTAATTTTATCGAAAGGGAATCGAACTCACAATCTGTCGCGTTTACTGTTTCACGCTTGTGGCCCTGCGACACTGCGTCTAACCACAGATATTTAAATTAATTGGATATGATTCTTAAAAAATAGCATGCGTTAGAATTAATACCTATCTAATTCTGTTTTATTGCACGGCAAATGAAATGGCACTTCCAAATGCAACACAGTGGTGTCTCTATGTCTTGAGTCTCCTCTTTTGTAGTTAAAGGTTTAGTAAGATTCCAACCAGAGGAACGTTCATATTTTTTTTTGCCTCGCCTGCCTTTTTAGACCGAGCAAGGAAAGAGAATCTCATAATTAGATACTAATCTTCATATCATTTTTTGCTAACATACAAATATTGGGTACTAAAGGCCCATCGCCGCGCTATCTTAACTGAAGAAATATTTTTAAAATATAAACAAGACTAAAAATTTCTCAAGTTACAGTCAAACTGTTGAATTTTGTTCGGCGAAATGTTACCAGGACGATATTTAGACGTGCCCCAACCGTTTTAAGTAAGACAAATTTGGACCGCATTAAAACCTCTTATGGAAACCGTGCGGATAAACAAATATAATTATTATATTTTCCAAGTGTTTCATAAGAATTATCGCATAACATCTAAGACATTAAGTTTTTTAATCAAATATCAAGTTGCTTTGTATAGTAGATGGGTACATTACTGGACGCGGCTGCTTTTTGTGCCGTCCTCCGTCGCAATCGAGTAAAGCATTCGTATATGGTAAACTGTCATAATTAAAGATAATAATGAGCATCGTTCGATCCATCTTATTGATACCAAGAATCGTCATAACTTAATGTTTAACTGTCCGATTAATGTTGTTAAAAAAAATTGTGCTTAAAATGAACACTTTTGATTATTATCCGTACATTTCTTCAAAACGTTCTACATTCTATGAAAATAGTAGGTATATTCGATAGATGCTATTGAAACAATAAGCTCTAACGTATATGGCCTAAGATCCCATTAAGAGAAGCAAACCGGCCCCCCAAGGATAAGATGAGTCGCATGCCATCCCAATTTGCTGACTTGTAGTGCCAAACACGACGAGTTGTGGGTGTTCTGCAACTGCCGCGCTTGTACAACTGGGCACGACACTCTGTACCAGGCAGTGGTTGGAAGACCCCAAAGGGTCATCGACGACAACCTGGTACTGCGCATTAAAATCGCCAAGTATCACGACCTCAGCGGAGAGGATCTGTGAGAGCATATCGTCGATAGCCGATTGAATATGCTCCGTGAGCCGATACGTTTCTGTGGGACCTGTGTGTGGGCACAATCGTTTGAGTCAACACGGAGCCAGATAGTAGACAGGTCACCACCTTCAAAATTGGCAATACGACGGAAACTTAGGTCCTGCCTTACGAACACAGCGAGCCCGGCATGAGGCAAAAAGTTATGTTCTATTTTGTAGCCGGGGTATTGGAGATAGGATGTGTCGCTCGGTCGGGCAATTTGAGTCTCCGTCAGGAATAACAAGGCCAGCCGTGAATGTAGACCCCTTAGATTACAAAAGTCCACGTTAAGCGTGGTAGGGGTTGCCGTGGAGCGTACGCCTCGTTTGCCCTGTCTGTAGCGCGGAAGTGTGCCCTCCCCAGAATTCGAAGTGCGGACTGGCGGCCTTGAAAACTCAGGGAGGGATTCTCCAGCACCGGAGGTCCTGGGGTAGTTTCTCTTTAAGTGCATCTATAATATTCCAGGGGTGGGGGTTGGGCGCCGGAGCCCATGCGTGTTGCCATTGCTGGCGACCTGACTCTACCACACGTACTTTAGTCGCCTCTTACGACACCATCAGTACCAGGATGATCCTATTCTAGGCCGGGATCACACGGCGAATATTTTTATTGTCATCCAATATAATATCATAATCGTAGTACCTATACTCTGAATGTAAAGTTTTAACATAATAGAAACTTTTTATTCATAATTGAGTACAAAACTCGCAAAATCATGAAAAAAAAACGTTTTTTTGTTGCAATGGAGACAGACAGCTTGACCTGTAATTACCAAGTACTTTATAGCACACTCACAAAAGTTTTATATCATTCAATCGAGTTCTTAATTGAATAAGCGACGTTAAATTTACAACTATCATGTGTTTATAATGTTCTAGATATCTCAGATATACTCGTGTCGTAAATATTACAGATATCAATATAATCATTATTTTGCAAATGGTTGAAATTCTTTTATATAATTAATTATCTACAATAAACGTCAGTGTGTATGTGATCTTTTAATATATTTATAGATTTCTTAAGGTTCATTGGCTTAATATGTTAGTACATCGTGATTTGAATAATGGACTTTTGAAGTGAGCTTTGGTTTATTTTTACATAATATGTTATTATTATTAGCACACAGCAAAGTAGGCAGAGGGAACCTAGTATTGAGACAATCCGTTCCCCATTTTCTACTGAATTCTGAAGGCATTGCGTGTTAACTTGAATACAGTCAAACTTTATGCCCCTGCCGCGATTGGTCTCTATTCTAGTTGCTTCGTAGTTCTTAGTAGTATGAAAAGTTTTTTTATAGAATTTGTATTAAAGATTGGCAAAGACCTGTAACATAGATAATTACTTACAAATCTAAAAACATTTTTTAAAACAAGATAAATATTTTTTATCAATGATTGATTAAAATACTTACTACAGAAAATGTAATATAAAAAACGATACTTTGTGTATAAAATTATAGTGTACAAGGCGAAGCGCTGGATCTCTAGTCCTGTCAATAAAAGTCCTGTGGGTATTTTAAGTTTATGATCACATCTGACAGTGAAGGAGTGTCAACGCATCAACGGGGGAACGTCCAACGTTTCTTATTTATGTCTCCTAATAAGACCATAAATATTGATTTTAATTACGCGTCGTTGCTCGCGAGACAGTCGCGTAAATGGTTGCGGATTGACGCGTATCGACGCCGGCCATTGGCCTTAATCCATAGCGTATGTTTATACGTCGACCACGATAATGTTTATACGGTTTATAATAACTCGCCCTTTTTTATGTTTGTTGAAAAATATATTGCTGATCCGTCCGTGTGTCACGATTTTTATGTATGAAAATATGTAGTAATGTCATTTTAATATCTTATTAACACTTTCTAGGTGATAAATGTGCGGTTTTTTTTCAGGTTCACGCTTTATCCCGTATGTAGTAGGTGAGCCTAATGATAAGACACTCCATTCCCCGCTTTCCGCTTAGAACTTTCTGGAGGCATTGCATGTTTAGTGGTGAAACTCAACGTTGTGCTTTGCCTAGACACCAGAGCGAAGAAATGAAAATATTAAATATGTCAATTTCTGAAACACGAATCGAACCCAAAACCTATCGTGCTTACAGTAACATTCTTGTGCCCCTGTGCTACGGCCGGCCTCGAAGAAAAAAATACAATAATGTTATTTAAATCTCTTAATAACACTTTAAAGGTCGAGTGACAAATATGACATACATACATTTAGATATATATGTATGTTTTAAAATAAAACAGAATAAATTCAACTATTTTGTAATACAATTAAGATAGTCAGTTAATTTCCTTATACGGCTAGGTTAAATAATATTTGTGTATGAAAGTATATTAACTAATACCCTACACCTTGATCTACTTACAATAACGAATATAAATTTAGAAATGTTATGCAAAAGATTACATAAAGACTAAATCTCCAGCCTAATTAGTTTAATTATAAAAATATACTTGCAACCGATCACACGATAAAAGATGGCTATAAAATATAATTGACAACTGGTAAGGTAGAGGGATTTAGATACTTTATTGTTTTAAGATAAACCTTTTTTAAAATGAATTTATTTATATTTCTGACCTGACAACTTTTTGTAAATTATCTATATATGTGAGGACCGTGTCGGCACAACTGTGCAGCTGTAAGTGTGACAGTTGTAGGTTCGATTTCATTTGGAGAAATTAAATGTTTAACATTTTCTTAAAGTGCGGGGTTGAGTTCCGCTGCTCAACACGCAACGCCTCAATAATACGGCGGCATCTCTTTATCCAAATATATCTATTTACAGCTTAGAAGTATTATAGCTTAGAAGTATTGTAGTATTGTAGCTGTTTCATGATATTGATATACAAATACTTTATTCATTTTATATCTGAAGGTATGACTCTATCATCTTTATGCCTGCCCAATTTTTCGCAAAGCTATCTTAGCTACAGAACCTAGAGTCAAGACACTCTGCTTTCCGCTTTCCATCTGTAAAAAAAACTGTAAACGTGTGCTATTTGTAATGCCAGAAAAAATAAAACTCTCAATTCCATTACCACGATTACTCAAGCGCTGTAAAAGGACAAGATAACATCCAAATACGATTGAAATATTCGTTTTGAGGTTTTGTTTTGCAATGCATATTTCAACATAAACTGTCGCGTTTTTGTTATAATGAGCTAGAAAGGTTGCTTCTATGTTCTAAAAAGGCTGAATAGTTGATGAGTCGTCTCATATTTTAGTCTCATCTTGGATCGACAGCAGACATATAAATCAAAGCCTGTTCAAATAGAAGACGTTCGCTCGGCACGTCTTCGTAATTATTGTAAATATCGATGTATGTATCTATTAAACTTTTAAATGTGATCTTTAAAACACGCTGTATCCCGCAGGATAGGCCTCTGCCTAGAGAGCCTAGTGTTAAGACACTTCGCTTCCCATTTTCCATCGAATTCTGGGTGCGCGAATGCGAAACTCAACGCCGCGCTTTACCTTGACACCAAAACGTAGAAAGGAAAATATTAAATATTTAATTTCCTCGAGTGGGCATTGAACCCACAACCTGTTGCGTTGTGCCTCTGCGCGACGACTGGCCCATCATAGTTTTTTATTAATAAGCTTTAGCATTTATTAAGATTAAAACTCTACATTCGTGAAATATTTAAATGGAAGCCATCAATGAGTTTTTTATCTACGCTAAAAGGATATTTTTTTTAAAAGAACTAAATGGAAGACAGGATGCTGTTCCTAAGTTGGGAACTGATTAGCGAGGGCTGCGGATCTCTCAATGGCATGGAGCGCGGTCGCTCTTGGGTGCGTCATAAATTTCCATTGATTGGATTAATCTGATTTGGATGTCAATTTTGCAAGCAATGCGCAGGCACTTTATAAGAAAATACAATCGTGATCCCTCCGACTTTTATACTTTCTGTTTCGAATGCATAATAACCAATACATATGTACTGTATAATATTGTGTAGTGAACTAAGATATACTTATGATAGTTACTTTAGATAAATATATTTTATTTTAAAGCAGTATTAGATAGGAATTTCGGGATATAATTTTTATCTTAATTTATTATATAGGCTAGTGAGGCAGATGCTGACTACAAAATGCATACTTTTCAGTTACCTACAACTTCTGAGTATATCTTTTTTGCTTTTTGATGTTAAATGTTTAAATTGTAACAACTCACTATTCGTTTTTAAATGAAATAAAAGAAATAAATCAGCTTTACGCTGTATCCCGCACGCAGCAGGAACCTAGTGTTAAGACACTCGGTTCTCGACTTTCTGCCGAATTGTGGAGACATTGCGTGTTGAGTGGCAGAACTCAACGCCGCACTTTACCTCGAAACCAGAACGAAGAAATGAAAATATAAATTTAAATAAATATTTAACTCCTTGAATGGGGGTCGAACCCAGAACCAGTCGGTTTTACAGTCACACTTTGTGCCCCTGCACCACGACTGGCCTTATAAAGTAAGGGAAATCAAATAAATAAATAAATCAGCTTTAGACACTAGGTTCCCTCTCTCTACCCTGCTGTGTGCGGGATACAGCGTGAAGCTGATTTCACTATTCTCTTATGAAGGAATAAATAATATACCCACATAAGATCAACGATTAAGTCGACTAACGCTCCAAAAAAATCCTGAATACATGTAGGTATATATGTACATCGTGTCATAAACTAACATATTAACTGTACAACCAGTTTACTTTCCATAAGACATCCGACCTCACATATTTTGCAAAAAGTAGAAATTAAAACAGGAAGTCGTTTCTTGCCGTACCGTTCACATTTTCTATGTATATGCGTACCCGGACACTGTATCCAGCACCTCATCCCGACATATAGCCGTTACTTGATTAATTAACACTTTAATTATCATATTTTTTTCATATAATAATATAAATAAAGTCAAAATATTCGAGCATAAAATGAAAGATTTGACATCTTTATTATAATATGAATTAGGTCGATACATAATTTTGTTTATGCAATAAACTTCTTGCCGTTTCAATGGTAATTTCAATATGTCTCACGTATAGAAATGTTAGAGACACAAGAGTGTGAGTGTAAAGCGACGGCTGTAGGTTCGATGCCCACTTGAGGGAATGAATAAAAAATTTCATTTCTTCGCTCTGGCACCAAGGCAAAAAAAAACCTGGAGTGGCTGGACCTCGAAAAATTTACTCGGGAACGGACTGTTTTAACACTAGATTCTCTGTGCCGTCCTTGCGGTGTGCAGGATATGCAGATTATTATTTATAAAAATGTGAATGTCTATTTTTTTAAAAACTTATTGTTTTATATTGATATATTGATTGATTATTGACAATATATCTCCAAAGTGCATCTATCTCTACCTTAAAAACCGGCAACGCACCTGTAGCTCCTCTGGTGTTACACGGGTTCGTGGGCGGCGATGATCACTTACCATCAGGTGACCCGTACGCTCGTTGTCATTTCCATGAAAAAAACTATTTTTGAGCTACTTTACAACAAAACTCCAAATTTACCTCAACTCATGTTCAAGTATTTCCTGGAGTGGGGGAGTCCCCCCCAAGCACATAGTAAACTTTACTGTCCTTAACTTACCAATACTTCTGGCTCACTCCGAATGAACAACAATCGTTGTCACTTTATATTGTCGTAAGTGACACACTTTCCGTTGATGCAAAAAAATGCATTGATTATAATTAGTAAATAGAAATTGAGATGACATTTTGTTAAGTCAGATGACTCAATGATTGAATCAATACATTTTTTTTGTAATCGTACGTTTCTGAGTTTATAGAAGCAGTTTTGCCATGACGGTAGTTTTCCGTGATGCATCTTTACACCAAAAAAGTCAAAACTGAATCCATGAAACAATAAGCATGAATACTGCTTACATTTTTAGCGGTTTGAATTTATATTTTTGGCATTCTCGGAGAAAAAATATTAAATGTAACAATTTCTTCTCGTTTCATATTTTATTTTTTGCTCGTTAATCATCTAATAAGAACATTTATCATACCTAAGTATTTACGATTGGGAAATAACGGCTTCGTATCATTATATTTTATTGGGTTATTAATAATTCTTCACAATAATTACATAAAAGTAATTATCAATTATTTGAAAGTAAATCGTTTCTGAAAGTTTTACAGGTAAAATTAAATATTACCGCACCGGAATTCAAGATTTATCAGAAATTGAATAAATGTATGATTGAAATACGCAATCTCCGAGTTTATACTATGTTAACGCGGCTAACTATATTCCATTGTAAAATTTATAGACGTAGTTCGAACGGGTACGTACAACCACAAACGAGTGTCTTTCCCACGTCAATTTTGATTAGGATATTATAGTGAAAGATGACATTTGAGTATATACTAATTTAGCTTTGCAAAGTGTTTGTGAGTCGACGCGCTATCTTCTAATAGATTTGCTATCGCATTCACTCGAAAGGTAATACCTTCTTATATATCCCGGCAGGAAAGTCCATTTTTCAAGTGGTCGATCTGGAGAGGTAATCATGCAACACTGGACTCATAGTGCTCGGTAAACAAATCTTCGACATTGTATCTATTCGCC
>DWQW01011723.1:0-11268 GCA_018249695.1 Heliconius erato demophoon
CAAGAAATTCAAAAAAAATCTTTTTGCTTTCTATTAGTCTTTTTAAGTGTCCCTGTATCCATTTCAGTCAAAATTACTAAATGTACAGACAAAATATTTTTACTGTCTTATTATATATAGAGATAATGAGTAAGCGCAATTTTTGATTTAGAGTTTCTAATTCGCTATTTATTGATGTGCAATTTTTTGATGTTCTTTGCGTACACCCTCTTCCAGGTCTAAAATAAAATAAATTTTGTAAAATAAAATATTTTATTTCATAACGGATGTATTGTTTGAGAAAATCGGTTATTCTGATGTTTTGTATTTTATTTAAGATATCCTTGACTGCGATTTCGTTTCTAAACCATGTGTGTACCAATATTTGATTGGGCTTCGTATCTATTGCTTCTCTTATTATTGGTATACCGACTGCGTCAATATTACTGTAGCTATCTCTTCACGAAGAAATGGTAATAGTTTTTTCCGAGTCAAAAGAAAGAGGTATAGGATTGTTATATGATTTATCTTGCTTTTCCTTTTTGCCAGTTTTAGGTGATTTAGGATCACGGAGTGTTTGCAATTCAGTTTCGTCGACATTGACAGTTACTGACAAGTTTTCTTCGCTTTTTCCTAAAGCATTAATTTTTCTCTACAAAGAATCAGCATTCATGTTTTACTCTATAAAGCATCAGTTTCGTGTGTCACATCATAATCATACTCTACGAACCTGTAGATTCCTATAGTGTTACTGCTATTGGATTCCTGCCACGAGGTGATCACTACTAACTATGTTCCGTGATAGAACGCACCGATACCATATTCAGCATTAGTAGTCTTGGGCTTAAAAAAGGCTTGTTGAAATGAGCAAACTACAGTAAACGTGCATTTGTGATATTTACGCTATTGTTTTTCTTTAAGCATATAGTTAAGGGTCGTGTCAATTTTGCGAAATCTTTTATAAATCAACGATAAGAACAGTAAGATTAGTTCAAAGAAACTTTTAATTTCCGTTTGAGTGCTTGGGAGTGGGTACTTGCGAATCGTGTGAATGTTGTTGTTATTTGGCTTTAGGCCTTCTTCTGTAATGTTTTTACGTGTTCCTGAAGACTTTTAGAAAACATAATGATATCGTCTAGATACACGAGACAATGAATTTTCCAGTTTTCGGGCTGTCCTTTTCGTCGATCTCAATTTAATGGTACGCACTGGCTAAATCCAATATAGTAAAATAGGTGGATTTTCCCAATTTGTCGCATAAATCGGTAATGTTTGGCAATACTTATTTATTTATCATCGGTTGTTATTTTGTTAAGTCTTCTATAGTCGACGACCATTCTAAACTTCTTCTCACCGGAAGGCCATTTTCTCAGGAACGAGATGCACGGGAGCATTTCATGGCGACTTTTGAATTACGTTGAGCAACTATTCTACTTCTTTACTTATTTCTTCATTTATTGGAGGCAGCTGTCAATACGGTCATATATAAATAGACATCATTAGTAGTTCTTATTTTTTGTTTTACTTTTTTAATAAAAGTCAAAGACAATTCACACTAGAAAATATCTTTATAATTAACACTTAATTCACTAGTAGCGCGTCTCTCTTCACTGTTCATGTGAACTTGTCATGATAGTGTCACACTGTTTAGGTTCATATCGTTCAAGTCGTAGTTATAGCAATCATATTTACCGTTCGTGTAAACTTTAATTTCATTATTAAATGCTAAGTTTGGCCTAGACTTTGGTAATACTGTGCGTATTGTCGCGTCTGAGCTAAATGGCTTTTGTCGGTCTATAACCTTGAAGTGCGCAGAAGCTAGGCCTATAACCTTGAGGTGACCCGAAATTAGGCTCATAACCTTGAGAGTTATAGTTAGGTGCATTAAAACGGAAGTTTTGAGCAAGTTGTCTAACTCCCAATGATGAAAGAGCCTGCGATGGTATCCCGAATTAAAATTGTTGAGCCGGTTGACCGCTAAAATTTAAATTTTGTGGATGAGCGATTTTATATTGATTTGGAACATTTTAAATAATTTAAGCCGAATTTTTCTACATACAGATTATGTGAAGATGATAATTGCTACTTATTTGTTCTGAATATTTTACATTAAGCGTCATATTGAAATTGTAAATTAACTTCTTCCAATATTGTAGTATTTGCATTTTCAAGCGTCGAACTACTCTTGAGCCTAACGATACGTATGAGGTCCTGAGGCAAAATGTAGAGAAAAACGTTCAATGCCAAATTGTCATAATTTGTAATATTATTTATTCTAATGTGAGGATACCGTAGCGTTTGGCGCTCCGTTCTCTCTGACTACCCCGCTAGGGATAAAGCGTGAAGCGTGAAATTTAGTTTTTTTTAGTTTAATGTGAGGATCCGAATAATATTTACTTTTGCGTTTAAAGTGATTTTAACCTGCTGAATAAGGTTACAAAAGTCTAAATACGATTCGTTATTATTAATTTTTAAAGTCTCAAGCTCTATTGCAATGCATTCTATGGAAAGAGGACCGCCAAAATATTGAATTAATACAATTTGTAAAGGACTCTATATTCTGTGAAAGTAGACATTACTTTTAGTTTAATTTAAGCAGTCGCATACATCGTTAAATACACTAATGTATATCATATAGCGTAAAAATAACAAATTATTTAAAAATAATATATTTTTATATGCTCTACAAAAAACATCGATGTTATCCAAAATCGATGTCTGCCAACATCCATTTTTTTTACTAATATTGTCATAATAAATAACAAATGGACAAGCGCGAGTCGGGCTCGCCTACCAAGGATTCCGTACAAAAGTTGGAGCTCTCGAGCTTTTTCTGAAATTTAAGCTTAGCTTAGCCAGAGCCCTTTCATCTGATACCTCACTTGAACTAAGAGACTAAACTGAAATATTGCCCTACCCCCCTTTAAGGCTCTTATTTTTTAGGATTTAATCACAAATAGTGTATAGTTTTTAGATCTTTTCCCAAGTGAGTTAGTCCCTGTAAATGCTAGCTGCCAAATTTCATAATTCTAGGTCAACTGAAAGTATCTTATTAATTTTGATTCCCTTTATAGTGTCAAAATAAGCGTTTTTCCCGACTACTAAGGAAGGGTTACGTTTTTCGCGCGTATCTTGTATGTATGTATATAATATTCTTTATTATCTCATATCTCTAGAATCGCTAACGGATTTACATATTACATAATTGGGCTATCATTTGTTTCGTATTAGCAAATGTTCTTAGTTTCTTGTTTTGTTTTTTTTAACGTCACCTGCGTTAAAAAAAAAAACAAAAAAATCCGTTTAACGGTTTTGGAGATATGAGGTAATAAAGAATATCACGTACATACATACATACAAGATACGCAAGAAAAACATAACGCTTCCTTAGCAGCCGGGAAAAAGAATATAAACAAGCCCAATAGTTTATTAGGATTAACTGTCGAAACCTCTTTAAATTATGCGGGGTTCCTGGTAAAGATTTTATTGATTGAAGAATTACTTATAGGTCCCGACTGTTAATCTTAATAAACTATTGGGCTTGTATATTTTCTTTTTAGTTTTATACAGTCGGGTTTTTGTTGTTATAAATATTTTTTATTAATTTTATGCAGTCGGGGTTTGGTTTTTATAAATATTTTTTATTTGCGATATAAAGATAAGTGCTTTGTGGCCATATCTTTTTTAAATAAATTGACAATGAACTTTAAAAGTAATAATTTTGAAACCACGTATACGGGATTAAACATCGATTATATGTCCCTGCTGACATCGATGTCACGATGTTTTAGTTAATGCAACATCGATGATAAAACATCGATATTTTAACTGCTAACATCAATGTTCATCGACAATCGATGTTCATCGGGCATCCCTAGTTGATTGATCTGTGGTTTTGTTTTCGTATAAAATTCATTGATATTGAAAATCAAAATAAAATTCGTACTTTGTTTATCATTGTGCATAAATTCACAATTACCTAATTGTTCTAAGTTTTTAATAGCTCGTATTTACAATATTTTTGACAACTCGAGAAAATGAAAGCAGTTTTAATATTTGATAGTGTTAATGATTTATTATTTTCAAAATGGGATGAAACATTTTTATCCAGAATGAAATCATTTAATGGTCAAGTAAGTTTTGAAGAATTTGAAGTATGTTAATAAAAATATAAACTTATTTAGTATGAAGAATATAACTAACTAAACAAGAGAAAGTGACCTATTAATTAAAAATAAAATATGCCCTTAACTTTAAACTATACTGTTATAAGACTTTTTATTTTGTTTTTAAGGAAAAAGATGGTAATATAAGTGATATTAATCATGTGTCTCAACTACTATCTCCAATTATAACTTCTCAGAGAGTGATGGCTGCCCAATTTAGCAATACATATACTTCTATGCAGTGTAAGGATAACACAACCATTGTATTTGATGAGGTTAGTCTTAAAATGTCCATATAAGAAAATAAGCTACTTTGTTTAGTTACAATCCCTTACTATTCTATCACATTATGTTAATGATTTTAATAAAACTCACTAAACCTGCAGTCAGATTTGCCTCTAGCTATTTCCATTTGACTAAGGGGATGTAGCTGTATAAATGTGCTGTATGATAAATTTAATATTTATACTATATATTAAAGGTGAAATGTTAAGAATTGAAATATCACACTTATGCAATTTTTAAGAAAAATGTAATAATTTCAGTGGCTTGACCATGTATTTATGATAATATGTGAAGAAGATGTTGATGATGCTCACAGAGAACTTCTTGATTGCAAAACACTTGTACAACATATTTGTGGTCAAAACATAAATCTGTAAGTTGTGTTATTCCATGTTAAGTATTATCAATTCTTAGAGAAACAATTTTATTGTGTTATCTTCTCTATTTATGATCAGGCCTCACTTTTATTAACCAACATCTGTAAAAGGAAAATTTATTATCAATTTGACTGTATTTTTTTTATGTTTGTTACCTCAGAACTTTTGACTGGGTGAACAGATTTTGATGTTTTTTTTTGAAAGCTGGTGCTTACCTTGTAGTCGCATTACAATTTCCATCTAAGGTCCATTTCTGAGAAGGTTGTCCATGCGAAAATCACATATGCCTTAAATTTTCATTAAGTATGTGAGCAATAAATGGATGAATAACTTAATATCACTCCAACTGATTTCAAAGATTTTTTTTATTGGAAACTATACATTTTCAGGGTAGTTAGTTTCTGATAATGGGTTCTGGTTAAAGTTAGTTTATTGTTAAAAATATTTTTTTGTGAAAAATAAGCTGTAATATATTGTATTTTAATTAATATATCTTTCAGTTTACATTCACCAGTTTATCAAGATTGGTTATCCATTTTGTTAGAAAGTCGTAACAAAGGTGACTCAATACCAGGTGCAAGTGGAGTCATAGGGGAGAGTGGAGCGACAGCTGCAGCACTTAATGCTTTGAAAACAATATCTAAAGAGATTAAGTGTTCACATTCCCACTATCATCTCATGTTGTTTGTTGGAGATAAAGTTTTGGCTTTATATTCTAGGTATGAATATTGCTATTTTATGAATATCATAATATATTTGTTCATTTTTTGCCTTCACACTGTATCCCATATACAGCAGAGTAGGCAGAGGAAACTTAGTGTTAAGACACACTATTCCCTTCTTTCTACTCAATTTTCGACACATTGCTTGTTTGGGGGGTGGAGGATAAATGTCATGCTTTGTCTTAATACCAGAGCAAGGAAATTAAATAATGCATTCAGAGAATGTATGTAAGCCATAGTGTTAACAGGTCCATACACTGCATCACGACGGCCTCTAACTTAAATTATTCATAATGATTATTGAATATAAGAAAAACGGCGATAACAAATTTAAAACTATTAACTTCAGCACCTTATGTATTTATTTCTGTGATTTTCAGTCGTGGAAGTGAAGATCTGATGCCACCAGATTTGATACTTTTAAGTATACAATGCATTGCCGCTCAAGAGTATTGGAGGGAATTGCGAGAAACGGATGATGCTACATATTGTGAAAATTCGCATTTGCCATGTAAGTAATAATACTGACATCTTAATTTAATCTTTCTATAGATAGTATTATTTATGAAGTATTTTTTTGTCTTTCATATTTGCTGAATTTATTTTCTGTAAACATACTACACCAATCAGACAATCTAATTTTTAGTTTCCACTGTTTGTGATACATTTCGTATTAGATATCAGATTACAGGACTGAAGCAAAGTGATATGGGAGTGAAGGTAGATAGATGACTTGAATGTAAATTGCCTGCTGTACGCAGATGATGCAGAATGCGTTGCAGGCATTGGTCACCACTCTAAAAGAAGGGTATAAAAATAATGATCTAAACCTGAATACGAATAAGACAAAGGTTCTGGTTTTTGAAAGAGATGAAGAAAGGACAAAATGCAAGATCAGTGTAAATAGTAAGATATTAGAACAAGTGAATGAAGTGGTATACTTGGGAATTATGTTCAGTAGATATGGAAGATACGAGATGGATGTGGAAGTACTGCCGGTAACAAAGTTAACGGAGCCTTAGCTGCTTAAATGAGACGGCGAAACGTCAGCACAGCTGCGCGTTGGCCGTGCACAATGCAGTGTTGGTACCGACGTTGTTATACGGCAGCGAAACGTGAATATTACAAAAGAAGAATGAGAGAAAGATGAATGACGTAGAAATGCGATCTATTCGTAGGATATTCGGAGTGTAGCTGATCAAATCCGCAACGAAGATATACTCAGAATGGCCGGTACTAGCGAGGATGTCACAGTGAGAATGAAGAAGAATGTGCTCAGCTGGCTTGAGCACGTCGAACGAATGAGTGATGAAAGAAATACCAAAAAGATTTATGATGGAAAAATTAATGGTGAGAGAGGTAGGGGGGAGACCTCGGTTGACTCGATTGACCATGATGGTCACGTAAAAAGCATAAGAACCCACCGGAGGGCATGTATAAACAGGTTGATGTTAGTGAACGAGGCGAAAGAGGTATGTAAAGACCGTAGCATTTGGCGCTCCGTTCTCTCTGACTACCCCACTAAGGATAAAGCGTGAAACTAAGTTAAGGTTGTCAGACCAGATAGAGATATAAAAATTGTTTTAACATGAGCATTTGCGCGAGAGCAAACTAAGCAAGCAACAAATGTGCAAATAGACATTATTTTTAATTACACTAACTAATCATTTCTATAATGAGGTCGTCGTGGCGCAGGGATACAAGGGTCTGGCTGTAACACGATGGTTGTTGGCTCGATCCCCACTCGAGGGAATAAATTATTATTTATGTCTGGCAAAAACCCGGTGTTGAGTACCGTCACTCAACACATGCCTCGAAAAATTCGGCGGAAAGTTAAGATTCTTAACACTAGGTTCCCTCTGCCTACTCTGGTGTGTGCGGTATATAGCTAAGCTAATCCAAATAGTATAGCTAAAAAAACAAGTATTGAAAGCAAAAAGTAGTAGTATTTTTTAAGCAACACAAACACTTTTAAAAACAAAAAAATATAAGGTCTTTACTTATGAAATTGGCGTTTGGTACGAGCGGAAAATAATCGAATATTTTTCAGTATAATATATTTCTTTAATCATAGTTACCTATGCACTTTTGCCATCTCATAGGCAGTTCCTCCTTTACTAAAAAAAACCATTCGGACGGAAACAAAAAATCTTTGAAGGCGGTTTGGACTGATCTCATCGGAGTTGAATTTTTTCCTTTGCAAGAAGTTTCCAAATTTCGAAAAAAATTGTAATCTGTTATAGCAAGGTCCAGGATATATGGTGGATGTTTTAGACATTCCAATTGAAGCTCTTCTCGGTTGCTTAGCAGCTAGCTTTTCCATCATTGTTTGCAATTGCTGACAATAGACATCTGACATAATCGTCTGGCTAGATTTGAGAAATCTGTAATGAATCGTTCATTACAGTTTTCTGGCACTAGTCCACCAAATTCTAACAAGTAACTTTTTTTTGGGTTAATTTTCGCTTAGTACAGGATTTGGCTGGCTTGCCAGGGTTCAGGCACTGCAATAAGCGCTTCTGATTATCGTAGATAAGTCACTTTTCTTTACAGGTTCATGATTCTATTTAAAAACTCTTCATTGTTGTTCCGGTAAAGTAATGCAACGCAGAAGTGGATGCAGGTTTGATTTTTAATCTTCCCAATTTGCTTCAAGTGGATTAAAATAGTTTATGACTAACACCGAAGCCTGCAGCTAACTCGGACGTGGTTTGCGATAGATTCGCTTCCACAATAGCCTTCCAGCCATTCTTCATGATCAACTTGGGTTTTCGGCTATTTTGCAGGTAAAACGTAGAACGTTGGACCGAAAAACACACATGTTTTTCTTGTGTGACACGGTCGCCGTACGCATTATTCACCTTTCGAGCCGTTTCTATAGCACTGGTGCTACGGTGGAACTCGTACTCGTAAATAAAACGATATTTCAAGTTTCTACAAAATAGAATGTGTGACGCAAAAAAAGGAAAAAAAAAACAAATGAATGAAGGTTAAGAAACCACATGTATAAATAGCTGTACAAATTTGAATTTGGAACTCATAACAAAAGAGGAGAAATTTGTGATTAAAGTGGCCTGTGCGACAAAACGCCAATTTCATATGTAAGGACCAAGTATATAAATTAAATATATAAATGTATAATACAAATTCAGGATTATCGCAACAAAAGAGCGCAGTAGTAAAGTGTCACATATAAAAGCCAACTAGGGCAGTCAGAACAAAATATATAATTATGTAAGCAACTTAAACATTCTAATAAGATTAAAATTTGTTATAACAAAATAACGCGGTAATGAAATGTTGAGACGAACAAAGGCAAACGAAACTTGAATTAAATACAAAACTAGAACTGTAAATCTAATAAGTATTACTTATATAAATTCAGGGTTATCAGAACAAAACAGCGCGATAGTGAATCTATGCGCGGGCGCCTCCACAGCGCCGTGCGCGCCGCATTCCATACATGTGGCGGAGGTCGCGCCACGTGTTATATTTGCAGTACTCGTTGATATGGAATTAAGGTAATTAGTTTCTAACATTTTTCCATAGTGCTATTCCACACTTAGGAGAGAAAAATACTTATTTAGAAAACGAAAAGGTTTTCGAAATAAGTAATTTGTTTTTTTGGAAATAATAAAAAATATAGTGTTGTATTTTTTTTATTTGTGTTATGCCCCATTTTATGTGTAATGAGTATGTATGTAATATATAAATTTAAATAGAACATACATACATTGACATTATTGATTGACACCTTTAGTGATCACCGCCGCCCACAGTCCCATGTAACATTTAAAGAGCTACAGGTGCGTTGCCGGCCTTGCAAGCGACGATAGATCCGCCTTTTTAAGTTCGTAACGACCTGAAAACATTGCTGCAGTTAGACCATTCCACAGTTGCGTGGGACGTGGAAGGAAATTCCTACGGAAGTGCGATTTTGTAGATGTGGTAGTGGAGTGCCAAGTATCCAGATGGTGTGAATGGTATTTGAGTTTTTATGTAGTGTGTTTAGAAAATTCGGCGGCAGGTAATATTTCAAACAGTTCTCCAGATAACTCTCGCTCGGCAACGGAACACTCCCCATGACAAATGCGGTAGCGACCGCACAGTGAGGATTGCCTTTCACAGATCATTTCAGGCTCTACGTTGTATGCGATCAAATGGTCTAGTTGATATTGGAGTGCACCAGCCCATATATGAAAATAGTACACCATATGAGGCCGACCTGGACCTTATTCAGGGCCAAAAGGCATTTTGCCGTGGAGTACGCCTGACGTGACTCTCCCACACGTACTTTAGTCGCCTCTTACGACATCATTACTACGAGGGTGATATTGTAAACCGAGAACATGGCAAAAAAAATTACATTAGCTTTAATTAAGATATTTAGTGTGTAATAGAAAACCTAGAACCAGTGGAAATAATATTCTAATTGTACGACCTAAAATGGTAAAATTTTTAAAAAGCTTTATTTTCTACTATAAACTTTTTATCTCAATATACTTTAATATTACTCCTTTTATATGCGGTTTATTATATACACACTTATTATATGCTTTCACAATACAATATATAATAAATATACATATAAGTTTTTAAAGCCTTTTTTTATTCAAACCTAAAAAAGCTTTTAACTCTTTATTTATTATAGCTTTGTGTTTGAGTTTATGGCTTCAAGCATTAGTTTCTTGAATTAGACTTTTGTCATAATTTTGAACTATAAGTACATTTACAACTTTTCTATATATTTATAGCAATACGAGATTATTAATTTATTTCAATTGCTGAAATTATACACTTTGCAGAGACATAGGGATTTCGGTGCATATGTCTAGTCAGATTTTATCGAACCTCAGAAGATTGTTGCTACAACGTAATTTGGAAGCTCTACCTGTTACGCTCGATTCTTTGGAAGCTTCGTTAAAAAAAGTAAGACATTTTATTTACATATATTCATGTTTATATAACCTTTTTATTATTATTATTTACCGTAGCGTTTGGCGCTCCGTACTCTCTGACTACCCCGCAAGGGATAAAGCGTGAAGTTAAGGTAAGGTAAGGTAGATGTTTATATAAGCTTCTTAATTCGTATCATCTTTCCTGAAGTCAAATGATAATTGCAAGCGTACAGTCTAATCTGGGAACAGCGTGCTCATACTTAAAAATAAAATTGAAGTGTCCGTCTGTGTTTTTAAAATAACCGTGTTTTTTCAAGTGCATATAGTTATTTACATGATATTGGAACATAAACAAACAATTTTGAAATGTTTGTATGTCTTTCTGTTTGTCCAGGCTAACACCTGCGGCACAGGTGGATCGATTTTTATGGAACTTTCACTTAAAGATGTGAATAACATTCCAAAAGATATAAATTACGATTTTTAAGTGTATTACAAAAGCATCACTATATGGAAAATTCCTATTTAATATCGTATGCTTATTTTAGTACATTAAAGAAGTATGTTATTATCAATTTAAAAATAAAATAAAATAAAAAATCATTTAGGGATAATTAGTTGATTATAATAAACAGAACGTGACGCCGTCCGTCTTATTATTCCCATATTCAAACCATTACTGGAACAATTTGCTTAATGCAAATCTAAAAATTTATTATTACAAATTTCAGACAACAGAAGCACTTCGCAAAAGTAAGGCTAACTCTACACTGTGCGCGCGCGTAACAAGCCGTATGTTGGAACTCCGGAAGTCATGTACAACAACTACGCCATTGACACC